>JAUNZO010000316.1:0-79351 GCA_031894775.1 Chloris gayana | reverse complement strand
GAGAAGGAGAAGAGAGAGGTCGGTGATCGGGCCGAGCTTAGAAAAATTTAACAAAAATCAGAGGTTCTCGGAAAAGTATTTCAAACATTTTTCTTTTTGGGTCCAGGTCCAAATTCAAAATATTTTGCGAGATAAAAATTCATGTTTAAATTAAAACCAAAACTTTAATTAATTCTTGTAGGTGTTTTTACAAAGGAAAATAATTTAGCGAAAAATTCCACAAATCTTTTTATTTTTATGTTTGACCAACAGAGAATGTCAAACACAATAATTTATTTTTATTTGCATTCTTTTTAAGAAAGTAATTCAACTTAGGTTAAAACGACATTTCATGTGCATTCCGACATAAAATCACACGGTTTCTAAAATGCAGCGTGATGCCATGATGCTTAATGACATGAAATGCACTTTTATTTATTAGAGTTGTTACAGCCCTCCCCCTTATAGGAATCTCGTCCCGAGATTCACGATCGAAGCGACTAGACGATGGTACTAAAGAACTATGGGTAATTGGATCGAAGGAAATCCTCTTGTTCCCAAGTAGCTTCGACTTCGCGTGATTGCTCAATTGAATCTTGTAGAACTTGATGGTTCGATGTCGAGTCACTCGATCCTTAGTGTCGAGAACTTTGATCGGATGTTCATCATATGTCAAGTCCGGCTGTAACTCGTTCCACATCTGTCGTCGGTATGTCTACCGGTGGTTTCGGACACTTCTTCAATTGAGATACGTGGAACACATTATGAATTCCCGATAGGTGTGCTCGGCAACTCCAAACGATATGCCACGGCTCCACATCTTTCCTGGATTGGAAAAGGTCCAATATATCGTGGAGCTAACTTGCCTTTGATTCCAAATCGTTGGACCCTTTGGTAGGAGATACTCGAAGATAGACTTGATCTCCAACCTTGAACACGAACTCTCGACGCCTTTTATCCGTATAACCGATTTGTCGAGATTTAGCTCTTTTGAGGTTCCGTTGAATGAGGCGTACTTGCTCCTCGGCATCTTTTACCGGATCAGGTCCAAAAATTACTCTTTCTCCACTTTCGAGCAATCCAAAGGTGTGCGACAGCTACGTCCATATAGAGCTTGGAACGGTGATATTCCGGCACTATCTTGGTAGTAGTTGTTGTAGGAGAACTCTGCCAGTGGTAAACATTTTTCCCAATGCCCGAAGCATATCCTCGAGGTACCGATTGATCCTTTCCGTCCGTCCATCCGTTTGAGGATGATAAGCCGAGCTCCGAATCAATCTCGTTCCTAATGACTCATGCAACTCGTTCCCAGAATCTGGAGACAAATTGTGTCCCTTGATCCGAGATAATGGTCTTTGGCACTCCATGCAGATAGAGAATGCGGGAGATGTATAGTTCTGCATATTTTTTGGCGGTGTACCGAGTATGCACTCGGTATGAAGTGAGCTGACTTAGTTAATCTATCAACAATAACCTAGATAGAATCATGTTTTCGTGGGCTCAACGGTAACCCAACAATGAAATCCATGTTGATGTCTTCCCACTTCCATTCAGGGAATACTCAAGGGTTGCAATGGTCCTGCTTGCTTCAAGTGCTCTGCTTTGACACGTCGACGGATATCACACTCATTAACATATTTGGCTATTTTCCGCTTCATTCGTGTCCACCAAAATCTTCGCTTTAGATCTTGATACATCTTATTGGTTCTAGGATGGATTGAATACTTAGAGGTATGAGCCTCATCCAAAATTTTCTTGTGAAATACTTGGTTCGTGGGCACCACTAGTCGGTTCTTGAACCAAATAACTCCTTCATCATCTTCTCTAAAGCATTTAACTTCACCCTTCTTGAGTCGTCTTCTAATGTGTTCCATGCCAACATTTTTCTGCTGAGCTGCAACCACTTCTTCACGAATGGTAGGAATAAGAGCCAAATTGGTCAAGGCTCGATCCGGAAGAATCCGAAGACTAGGCCGACCACTTTCCTGTGTAGGTGCTTGGGTCAATAGTTGAGCTGTGAGGTTATTGCAATGAACCTTATGACTCAAAGCATCAGCTACGACATTTGCTTTGCCCGGGTGGTAGTGAATCTCAATTTCATAATCCTTGATTAACTCTAGCCATCTTCGTTGACGCATATTCAAGTCTGCTTGAGTGAAGATCTACTTGAGACTCTTGTGATCCGTGTACAAGTTTACTAAATTTCCCAAAAGATAGTGTCTCCAGCTCTTCCATGCAAGAACCACTCGCTGCCAACTCTAGGTCATGTCTCGCGATAGTGTTCTTCATTACGCCTAAGCTGTCGAGAGGCATAGGCAATCATTCGACCCTCCCGCATTAGAACACATCCAAGTCCAGTTCTCGATGCATCACAAGTACACATCAAAGGGCTTCGTCAAACTGCGGCTGAGCGAGCACCGGTGCTCGTTGTCGATAATTTCTTTAGCGTCCGGAAAGCTTCCTCACACTCCTTGCTCCATTTGTACTTCTTATCCTTTTCTAACAATTTGGTCATGGGCTTAGCAATCTTCGAGAAGTTTGGAATGAATCTTCTACGAGTAACCAGCCAGTCCTAAGAAACTCCCGATTTGTGTGACCGACTTTAATGGCTTCAAATCCAACACTTCTTGAACTTTGCCCGGGTCAACAACCACTCCTTCTGCTGATATCACGTGCCCTAGGAAAGGCACCTCTTTTAACCAGAACTCACACTTGCTAAACTTGGCATATAGCCGATGATCCCATAGACGTTGTAGTACATTCCAGCTCCGGCATGAACACCGAGTTCATGAGGTACATAAAGTGTGTCTGGTGCATTGGTCAATCCAAAAGACATCACCAAATATTCATAAAGTCCATATCTGGTGGAAAATGTCGTCTTCGGTATATCTTCACTGGATCTTAATCCGATGATATCCTGCGCGAAGATCTATTTTGGAGAAAACTTTTGCTCCCATCAATTGATCGAACAAGATGTCAATCCGAGGAAGGGGTACTTGTTCTTGATGGTAACTGGATTCAAAGGCCTACAATCCACACATAGTCTTAATGTTTTCTCCTTTTTCTTTACGAACAAGGCTGGGCATCCCCAAGGTGACGAACTTGGGCAAATATACCCCTTGTCCAATAGCTCCTTTAATTGCACCTTTAACTCGCTAGCTCATTTGGTGGCATCCGATACGGCCTCCTTGATATTGATGTTGTTCCACGTTGTAACTCTATCTTAAACTCTACCGCTCGATCCGGTGGTAGCCCTGGTAAGTCGTCTGGAAAGACATCCGGATACTCACGGACCACCGGTATATCCTCCGGACTTTTACTTATAATCTTATTAACCATTGGCAAGATAGACTGGGGAAGAGTTAAAAGCAAGCAATCTCGACCATGGACAGGAGAATTCAAATAGACTCGCTCGAGACACTATATCAAGTACTGCCTTATGAAAATCCATCCATTGCATACCAATAATTGCGTCTAACCCTTGCCCATCCAATATAATCAATGAAGTGGAATAAACTTTGCTACCTAATTTTAGTGGCATATTGGCAGCCGCTTCATTTGTAAGGATTTTACCCCAGTGTGTTGAAATGAGGTGTGCACATAATAACTTGGATGGCATGATGCGATGCTTTGGAACATATGCTTTGCTGATGAAATTATGAGTGGCTCCCGAATCAAATAAAACCATAGAAGGATGATCAACTATAGAAAACATACCCGCTAGGATCTGTCCTCTTTCTCGGTAATTCTTCGGCCGTAGTGAAGTTGGCACGTCCTGTTTTCGGTTGAGTGTTCTTGGCTTGATTCCTCGGCTGGTTCTGCATCTGTCCTTGTGGGCGTGGTGCATAAGCAACTTTCTGCGAGTAGGGACAGCTGCGATAGAAATGACCTGGATGGCCACAATTAAAACATGGCGGTCCATTTTGCTGAGGTGCTTGATTCACGGGTCGAGGATTTGGAGCACTCTGTTGCTGGTAAGGCAGACGATATCGGTTCGACCGCTGCTGCTGGGCTGCTATGGTTGCCGAGGTCGTCGATAATAGTTTGGACGTGAAGGTATATGCTGATAGCGCCGACTCGATGGTGAAGTGTATTCCAGCCTATACTTTGATGGTCCTCCACTCCCTTGTCCAGCTGGTGGCCTCTTCTTGCTCTTTTTCGCTTGATGGAGGCGGATAGAGTCTTCCAATAAAATAGCATCACCGACGAAGTTAGTGAAGTTGTCGGTCTTGTTTAGTACAAGCCGGGACTGCAGCTTGGTGGTCAGCCCTTCCTTGAATAGATTCTTCTTCTTAGCATCCGTGTCCACGTGCTCGGGGCCATACTCGAGCAAGACGGTTGAATACCTTGGAGTTGGCATGTATAGTCATATCGCCCGCTTCAGCGACAAAAATTCCTTTTATTTCTGGTTCATCAACCCTTCTAGAATATGATGCTCCCTGAATGCTTTAGTGAATTTAGCCCAAGAAACTCGATGTCCTGGAGGGAACATCGCCTTGTAGTTGGCCCACCATGCTCCCGCAATTCCTTGCGATTCTGCTGGGAAGCGAACAGAGTCTTCCGGTGATCGGTACATGGAAACAACCGCAGCTTAGACTCGATAGTGCGAAGCCGGTGATCAGCCTCCAGTGGTTCACCCGCATCCGAGAAGACCGGGGGCGAACCGATGAGAAATCCGAGAAGTTCACACGTTCTTCTAGGGCATTCTCGACCATGTGGACCTCCCCGTGGAGCGGTGTTCCGGACCAATCTGCTCCAGCAATTCCCGCTACTCGCACGGGAATCCAGCAGAACTCGCGATAGCTCGTGCCAGGGTAGGGGTGGTGGTGGCGTTCCCGCCCCCGATCCGAACTTTCCAGCTCATCCCGTCTCCTTGTTCCAACCATTATGTCCAAGAAAAAGTTCACATTAGACATCTCAATTCCAACATAATTATGGGAGGAACAGGAATACATGGATGAGAAATTTCCAAGATAAACTTTTATGTAACAACAGTCTTATCATAACAACCACCAAACCCATATGCACATATCCGACGATCCAAATCTACAATGACCCTTACTGCGACACTCGTGCATGGTTACACCACGCTCGTTATTACTAATACCTATATTACATACTAACTCCCTCACTTGTTACTCGTTACACCCCTAATCACTACTACAAAACAAGGTTATTGTAACATATTCTTGTAACACATAGAGTCATGTGTTACAAAATATTTTATAGGAACACAAAATTATGTGTTACAAGTATGTTTGTAACATATAGTTTTTATCCCATAATTATGTGTTACAAGAAGTGATTACAAGTAACACGAAATTTATGTTACATGCATAGTGTTACAAAGATTATGATTATTCAATATATATCAAGTGTGAGTGTTAGAAGAAAAATTTCGTTGCAACACAAAATAATGTTACAACGAGGGACTAAAACTTATGTGGTAATTCATTAAGTCCCTAAACTCTAGACGTGTGATGATCCAAAATATTTCTTGAATGACAATAAATGCACTATTGAGTCTAAACTATTGCCATAGATTAACGTATTATAAGTTGTGTTGGCAAATAGGAGACTCAACTTCATATTATTATAGGTGGCGATGCAATCAAACCTTAAGTATGACACATGAGCTTATATTTGGAGTTATGTTTTGTCATAACAAGTAACACTCACTTGCAGAAAGTAACACATATATGTGTTACAATAGCCTTTACGTATACTCCATCATGTTATAAATTGAGTAAATAGTCACAAAAGTCAAAACTATGTCTTAGCTCGGGTGGTATAGGAACTAACCTACAAATATACCACCAGAGTTCATTTCTTGGTAAACACATATTTTTTGTATTTAGTATTATTTTTTGAGCTACAAGTGTAACACTTTTCTTAAACAAGTAACACATATATGTGTTACAATGGGTTGTTCTTGTATCACATATGTTTACAAGCGGTAACACATGTGTTTGTTACAACAAATTTTACTTGTATCACTTTTAGTTACAAGTAGTAACAGATATATGTGTTACAACAAAATTTGCTCTAGTAATGGTGCAACCTAGATCACTTATTAAATGTGTTACTATAGATCTCAGTAACACTTATCTCTTCTTCCAGTAACACATATATGTGTTACTAGAGAGTTGACCCGACGTAGTGAATCTTCTTCGTGAACTTTTGATGTTGCTTCCTCGGCTCTTGGAACTTCCTACCTCGGACCCTTCATCCTCCGAGTTGTGGAATCTCCGTGAAGTCTATTACCGAGTCCACGTCCATTATCTCTTCAGGATCCTCCTCTTCTTCCTCAGGTTCTTCTCGCTACGGGGTCCTCATGCACTTCCGGTTCGTTCTCGGGGGTTGCTGACCAAGCTCTTCATTCGGTAGCGTGTTGTGCGCTTGGATTAAATCTTGCTCTAACCGGTGAATCGTGGCGTTTGCGATCGCAAGTTGTTGGTCTTTGACCTTAATCTGCTCTTCCTTATTCAGCAATTGCGCCTCTCTAATTGCTAACAACTCGTCCTTTTCTTTCAGCTTGCCTCTCCAACTCAAATAGACGAGCATCCTCCGCCCGTCCTTTCGCATCACCGATGACGTTACCTATGTTGTTCATCTCTCGCGGAGAAATGAGCATATCAAGCATAGGCAGAAACCATTCTTAATCCAAGTACTTCAACAGAGCTCTTATATGCTACACTACCAACTGCACATATATTATACAATACCATATTTTCTTTATACATTATTTGTCGTACACACCCGATCCAACTTTCCGTACAACCGCCACTACCATCATCCGCTACTACCCTATGCTACAATCCGACCTACGTCAGCAAAATGTGGCTACCATCCTACTCCCGGCCTAGCTATCCTACATCGGTACTACTCCAACACTAGCTAAGCCGGCGGTGCGTGGCTATCAGCGTCCGACTCGGCGTCCTCCTCTCGGTGGGGTCGGCGGTGGCTCGTAGTCCACACCGTAAACCTCCTCGGCGTCGTCGGCGGGACCCCGGTGCTACCGCTGCAACTGCTGCAACTGTCCGAACAGCTCGTCGTGATCGTGCAACAACTCGTGGTGTGCGTCGGCCGGTCCGTCGTACATCGCCTCGAGCTCCTCCATCCGGTTCTCTATCTCGATCGGGGTCTCCACCGCGTGGTTACGCTCTCGCTAGGTGCGTCGTGTCCGCGTCGCGAGCTACGTCACGCCGGGAGGTAACCGTGACCAACCGCTCGTCCGGTGCGATCGACCTCCCGTGAAACCCGTCACGGTCCTCGATCGGTGACCTCCACCAACCGCTCCCGAAGCTCGGCGATCCACGCGTGAGACCCGCGGATCTCCTGGCAGTCCACACGGAAGCGGTTCTTCCAAGCAGCCTATCCGGCAGTCCCGACTCGCACCTGCGCCTCCAGGTCGTGGGTCCTCTCGCTCAAGCTCGGTGACACGTGCGGCCCGGGTGTCCTCCTCCCCACGAACACGCTTCCTAACCCATGGCATCGGCATCTGCAGGGAACATGTTTAAACGAGTTAAACACTTCTTCCCACAAGTAAGGAAAACGAAAAGACAGACCTATCAAAGTACTACGAGGCTAGCTTAGCCTATTCCCGACTTTTCATTATAGCACTCAATATGACATGATGCATGCTCGATCAACTACCCATACGAACTATAAGTACACAAAACTACAACGCATAGTTAGTAACTACCCATAACCCGAACGTCGATCGCTTAGAAAAATCTAACTATTCTACATCCTTAGAATGCTCCGTACTCTCTCGTACTAGAAACGTGTTAAGTTTTGAAAACGAGCTTGCGAACAATGTACTCGTTGCCCTTGAACTGCTCTCGATACCAACCGTGACATCCCGTCACTCCGGCCGAGCCCGCTTACACTGGCAGCTTAATAGGCCCTCAAGATTTCCCCACGGATCAACATTAGTCTTTTGTACGCACTTTGCCCTCACTCATACACACCCGAGAAACACTTCCCGGTCGGTCACCCATCCCTAAATTGGTCTAGGTCAAGCACGCTTAACCTTGGAGTTCTTTAGAGATGAGCTTCCGGAAAAGAAGTTGCAACTTGTTGACATGAGTATTCTATCAATCCTATTAAGCCCTAGGCCAGGATGTCACACACTCACCTCCTTAGAAGACCGACGTCCTCGTTAATCAACCCCAGGACAGAACTTCCTCTCTTGGCCACGTCCATGTGTCCACTCGCCGGCGCATGTGCCTTGCCGTATGACCACTCCGGGCCCACACCAGCCATGCACACCATGCTCGCACACGTGCAACACACGCGCCCGTGAAACCGCGAGAGTCGGCTCCGATACCATCTCGCGGCATCCCTTCCGGAACACACAGGAATCGGTACAGGGGAACACTCGACGAAGCGAGTTACAACAGTTCATCATCTCATACAAGCTAGAATATATACATCATGCTATAATACAACCAGGTTTTTGAAATACAAACATTGTGCAAGTGGAAACTTAATACAATACCGAAGTTAGAAACACTAAGAGTCCGACAACGAAACTTATTCTTTTTACAACAAAAGACTACTTAGGACGACTAACGTGATGTACCGAGCCCGTCGTACACCACGATCCTCATCCTTCACGGCGTCGTGATCCGTTCCCACCGGAGGGAACCACCCTCGGGCACCTGCTCCTCCGGAAAGCTACCGTACGAGTCGTGGCAGTACGACTCATGGCCTGAAATCATAACGAACAAACCCCGAGTAATCTAATACTCAGCAAGACCGACCCGTCAACAGGCACGCTAAGGCCGACGCCTAGTATGCAAAGGCTTTATGGCTGTGGGGTTGACTTTCTTACGAAAACAGCACTAACGGTGGATCCTTACTTTCAAGTTTTTGCTCCATGTTGAGTTTATTACCTAACCACTATTTGCAGCCTATAACTACTGCAATCAAGTTTGCAAGAAAACATTTTCTTTGACCAACAACTCTTTCTTCTCTTTCCTTCATCTTTCACTTGATTAACTACGATGCGACGAGCTAAACAAGCGGTACTCATTACTGCGAGGGACAGCGATTCGAATCAATTTTATACCAGCCGGCAAAACCCAACTACACGACGTATACGCACCCCACCGGTCCTATACGACAACCTTTCCCGCCAACACCTGGCAGAAGAATAGCCGTTTCCAATCTCCCCGAGATTATGGCGACCCCACGACTTCATTCGTGGGCGACCCATTTCCCTGCCGTGAGACTCCGATCTCACTAACAGCCAGCAAAAGAGAGTTGGCTACGACACATCCCCGGGATGGTAGGGTACATCAGCTTGCTGGGCCCATTACACCAGCAAGTAGTACGGTACGTTCAAACTTGTGCAACTAGGCCGACAACGGTACGGTCCTTGACCGACACGGACGGGGCTACCACCTTGCAAGACCTCGGCCTCGTCTTGCCGTTTCTCCTACGGGGCCCGTCCGGTCTCAATTTTATTAACACTCTCTTCAAATTAACGTCAACAACATCAAACACTTAAAGCTTCCATGCTTTAAGATCACCTAAATCCACTACCGTTGCCACTATGGATTAAGCCTAGCTTCTATTGAGCTACCTGTACCAAGTATATCATGAATAAAGGAAACCTATCTCATGCATCTATGGTGTCAATTATTCCCTATCACCTAGTGCACAAACATAACCTCACTACTGTGATAAAAGTAAAAGATTTTAAAACATAGGTAGGATGCACCGGGCTTGCCTCGATTCACGTCGGCGTTCGCTTCCTCGGTGGTTGGGTCGACATCGATGTTCACGTCTCCTGCTTCTGCCTCGGACGAAACGTCACTCACGTCGGGACCTAGGTCGATCATCAATACGTCGTGAATCAGCAACATGCGTGCACGAATGCGAATGATATGATATGTAATGCTTTCATCGACATGGTCGTTAATCGACACGCTTAATAGCTACAATATCAATATGCAGCGACACATGAAATAATAAACTATGATGACATGAAATGCCGATGTTTATGCTTAATTTTAGGAACTACTTTTAATAAAAACTTTCGTCTGCAGTATCTCCTTCTTTTAAACAAATTCTTTTCTTAAAAATAAACAATGATTAGCATAAAATAATAACTTCTCTTAATCAAAAGAATGCCATTAATGAAAACTTATGAAATTAAAATTCTCAAAATAGATATTTTAATACATAAACAGATAGAGAATAATTTTGTGAATCTAATCGTGACATCCCTTCCGGGACACCCGGGAATCGGTACAGAGGGACACTCGACGAAGCGAGTTACAACAGAAACATTATCTCATACAAGCCTGAATATATACATCATGGTATAATACAACCAGGTTTTCGAAATACAAACATTCGTGCAGCGGAAACATAACATTATTGAAGTTTAGCATTCCACGAGTGTTCAGCGGAAGCTTGCACTTTTATACAACAAAAGACTTCTAAACGATCAACGTGATGTACTGAGCCCGTCGTACACCACGGTCCTTCCCCTTCACGGAGTGGGGATACGTTCCTATTGGAGGAAACCTCCCTCAGGACACTCGCTCCTCTTCCGGAAAGCTATCGTACAAGTCGTGGTAGTATGACTCGTTCCCCGAAAGATAACGAACAAACCCCGAGTATTCTAATACTCAGCAAGATTGACCCGTCAACATGGCATGCTAAGGCCGACGCCTAGTATGCAAAGGTTTTCTAGCCGTGGGGTTTACTCCTTTGCGAAAACAGCATTAAAGGGTGGGTCCTTACTTTCAATATTTTAGCTCACATTAAGTTCATTAATCTTGACATTTGCAGTCTATCACTATTGCAATCAAGTTTGCAAAACCAGATAGAATAGATCATTAATTCCTTTCATCTCTCATCTGCATCTTCCATAATATTTACTACGACGTGACGAGCTAAACCAGCGGTACTCATTACTCGCGAGGGACAGCGATTCGAATCGATTTTATACCAGCTGGCAAAACCCGACTACACGACGTATACGCACCCCACTCGGTCGTGTACGACAACTTTTCCCACTAGCACCTGACGTAAGGCTAGCCATTTCCAACTCCCCGGGAGTATGGCGACTCCATGACTTCCTTCGTGGCCGACCCATCTCCCTCTCGTGAGACTATCCTCTCACTAATAGCCGGCAAAAGAGAGCCGGCTACGCTACATCTCTCGGGGCGATAGGGTACATCAGCTTGCTGGGCCCATGATACCAGCATGTAGTACGGTACGTTCAAACTTGTTCAACTAAGCCGACAACGGTACGGTCCTTGATCGACACAGACGGGGCTACCACCTTGCAAGACCTCATCTCCGTCTTGCCTTTTCTCCTACGGGGCCCGTCCGGCCTCAACTTCATTGACACTCTCATCATCTTAATGTCAACACAAAAACCCTTAAAGCCTCCATGCTTTAAGATTCTCTAAAACATCTACCGTTGCGACTATGAATTAAGCTTAGCCTCTATTGAGCTACTTGTACCAAGTATAGTATAAACAAACGGAAACCTACCATAATGCAACTAGGGTATCAAACATTCCCTAACACCTAATGCACAATCATAACCGAACTATGTGATAAAATAAATTCTTTAAAAACATAGGTAGGATGCACCGGGGCTTGCCTTGATGCGAGTCGGGTTAGTTTCCTCGGCGTGCGGGTCGACTTCGAGATTCCCGTCTCCGACTCGACCTCCGATGGAACCTCGATCACCTCGGAACCTAGGTCGACCAACAATGTGTTGCCAATCACAACCATATATGCATGAATGAACATGATAAGATTATGCAAAGGTTTTATTACTTATGTTCGATAATTTAATAATTAATGCTTCATCACATTGGTTAATTAATAATTCATAAATAAGCATGTTCATTAAACAAGTAATTAGCGAGTTGGTTAAGCTCCTTAATTAATGCATAATCAAGGTTATGAATTACTAATTAATCATGTCCTTAACTAATAATTAATTAAGTTCACTATTTACTTAGGTTTAACACTTAATAATTATTCCTGTTTATTAAGCAATAAATAATCATTACTTAAAGTGACATGTGATAATAGGATAATTAAATTGGAAACACATGAAATGATAAAGTTTAAGTTTAATTTTAGAAAATAATTTTCATAATTAATTTCGTCTGCGAGTATCTCCTTGTTGACGGTCCTTATGGTCTATTTTTACCGTCAACATATTGCACCTTTCCGAACCAAACACCATCACCAAGAGTAGACATAGGGTTTATTTCTAACAATTTCCACTAGTCTTGGTGAAATTATGAGTGCATGTGCATTTCATATCAAAAGAAGGGAAAACACATCAAGAAGCCCACAACTTATCACTCCGAGAATTCAAGCATCGGCAACCCGACAAGATATGGATCAAAAGTCATACAAAACTCAACCAACTTGGGCCCTTGCATGAGGATCATTGAACAAGACATCAAGGAGGACCCTCGACCAAAGCCCAAGGCCATAGGGGCCAATGGGGTTCGGCCGAACCGCTACGATGGGTTCGGCCGAATCGCTACAGATGCCCAACAGGGCCCAGCTTTGGCCTGCCGGCAGCTACCGCCTTCCCGATGTCGGTTCCACCTGCAATTAATGCCACCGACGTCCGGAACCGCCTCCAAGTTGCCGACCTTCCAAGGCTATAAATAAAGGGCTACACCCCCTCTCTCAACACACCACCAACATCAAGATAGAAGACAAAATTCTCATCCTTAGGCCAAGGGCCTCTTGTATCTTAGTAGAATAGGAGAGAGGGCAAGGAAAAGGAAGGAGTGTTCCTCCCTTTTATAAAGTGGAGTAGTATTTCCTTTCCTTTTACCTTGGCGTGTAAACACTCTTTTAGGTGATTTATACGTGGTGATCTACTTATCTATCGTGACATATCTTTGTTAGACGTAATTCTTGTTATACTTGTTTACGGGATCATCGCTTCGCAAGAAGTGCTCTAGCTTTTCGAACTCGGCTCTAGGCCGAGGCTAGAGTAGCGGTCAATAGCATAGACGTGGTGTCTAGGGCCGGAGATCGCCTTTGTTTGTCTGTGTGCCCCACGGTTTGTAGAGGTAGGTGGCAGGAAGTGACAGCCCTGTCATCCAAAGGAACCCTCCACGTTCGGGTACATAGTAGAGCTTTCGTAGACCGGAGTGGCTTGGCGGACCAAGCCTAAGACGGTGCCCGAAGTAAACAAGTCTAGCTTGCGTTCGTCTACCTTTAAAGGATAAATAGATAAGAGTCACCCTCTCGACCCTATTTTGCTACGTTGTCTTGGTTGTCCTTGGGTAAACTAACCTTGTTGCAGAAATACTCCGTTCCTCGCGGATATAAATACGATACCTTGGAATACTCCCGGTGAAGTGCTACAACGGTATTCCGTGCGCTTGCGGATTTATTCGTGACGTAAGAAATACCAACAAGCATTTCTGGCGCCGTTGTCGGGGAACGGTTGTTATCTTTGTAACGAATCAGGTTTGCCCTCGTAATCTATCTTACTTACCGTTCTGTTTTTATTTTTCCTTACATTCAAAATTTCACAAAAACATATCATGGAGTCACACCCAACCATCCAATCCTTCTCCACTCCACGGGGTGAATTCTTAGAGCCACCATCATCATCACAACCTATTTCTTCACCCGGCTATGAGTTCTCCCCGATTACATTTCGATGATTAGAGGTTTATCCTTTTCGGGTTTTAAACATGAAAATCCTTATGAACACTTGCGAGAGTTTGAACATTTGTGTTCATGCCGATTGATCCATGGCATGACACAAGAAACATTGAAGTGGAAGTTGTTTCCCTTCTCTCTCAATGAGAAGGCGAAGCAATGGTACACTTACACCGCTAAGAGAGTGAACGGTGATTGGAAAGAATTGCGAGACAAATTTTGTCTAGCATTCTTCCCCGTATCTCGTATCACTTCTCTACGAGCGGAAATAATAGGCTTTCGACAAGAAGAAAAGGAAACCTTAAGTGCGTCATGGATTCGGTTCCGTTCTCTAACGGACTCCGGACCAGAATTATTGCTCCCCGAACCCGTTTTATTACAACACTTTTATTCGGGATTGAGCAACGATACCGCACTTTATCTTGACACGGCCGCGGGTGGGTCTTTTTCTCATAAGACCATAGCGGAAGCACACGAACTTTTGGATCGAATTGTGGAAAACACACCTTTTTCCGCCGACTTACTCGTTGAGCCGAAGTCAAAAGATGAAGAACTCGTTATGCAAGAAACACAACAATTGGTGCCTACAAAGGTAGACCCAACACTCGAGTCCTCATCTAACACAAGAGCAATGATAGAGGAAGATGAACCTCTTGAGTTCCCTTTTGAGTTTGAGGAAGAAATTTTTGAAAATTTTGGAAACACCTCGAATTACACATGGGTAAAGACGCCACCTCCTTCTCCTCCCGATCCTCCTAAAAACCCTTTTCATAAGGAGGATATGACGGAGAATCATGGGAAAACCGTTTTCACCACCACCACCACTCAAAATCCTTTGGAGAATCCTCATCACAATCATGAACCACTTGAGCAAGTGAAGTTCATATCCCGAACCCGATCGCTCGAGCCTTCATTATATGAGGATGCAAAGTTTTCCACCCATGAAGAGGATGAGTTTGACGAAACCTTTTATGCCTATGAACCCAAACGGTCCTCTTCACCATTTGAGCCTTTTCCCTCTCGGCCCTTCACGCACCGTTCTTGATGATGATCAAGAACTTTTTGAAAACAAACCTTGGGCCATGGAATTTCATGAGGCATCGACTCTAGAATCTAAAGAGGAATCTTTGAATGAGCATGGGAGCTTCTTCTTTGAACAACCACATGACACATGCTCACATCATGAATCTCTAGGGTCAATGCCTCGTTAGTGCCAACACCACTTCGCTGCCCACAACCACCTTGGTGCCTTGTTTTGCTATATGTTCTTTAGGATGGTTGTAGATACTTTTGTTTATCATAAATATTGCAAATATCGTGCTTGTATATTGTTGGCACTAACCTTGCAGGTCCTTCTCCGGGACTTTATTGACAAATCATGATGATGGAGAAAAGTCTTGCTCATCGGACTTAAAATGATGATGCCCTTGCCGATAGGATAATCGGTAGTTATCTCATATTTGCTTCCTCCATATTTGATTTTCTCCTCAACATGCATATTCGGATTTTTTCTGATTTATCGGTGAAAAATATATATATATATATATATATATATATAAATGCAAACCATTTGTTCTTCACATGCATGTTTGTTTTCCCACCGTACACCGCATTCCTTGCATATTTGCTTTCTCGCATGTTTGAATTGTTCCAAACCATTTTGGGATTCTTCAACCCTTTTTGTATTGGAAAATGAGTTTGAGGCAATCTTTTTATGAAAAATGCTTTGAGCAAAATTTTGGAGGAATTTTGGCACAACTCCCTCTCGCTTTCTAACACATAGCCATCATGGGGTTGTCAACCAAAAATGGACTTCATTTCATTATATTGGTTTTCAAGAGTGCTTCGTGCCTTCACTTACACTCCACTCAAGCACTCTCTTCCAAAATTCTTACTCTTGCATTTTCCGAGAATTTTTATTGTTTGCCCCAAGTTCAAGAAAAAGATTTTTCCTTCTCTTTCTCCTTTTGGTTTTTCCATTTGAATAATTGGAGTTTCTCCAAAATAAACTCCCTCCTTGTTGGAATCATTCTCCAACTCCTATTTTGTTCTTTTTTTTTCTCCTTGAAAAAAAAAATAAAATCCGAGAGAATAAGTTTGGTAAAATTTAACTCGACCCAACCTTTTGGAAAATGCTTTGAGCAAAAGTTTTGATGGAATTTTGGCACAACCCCTTGACTTTAAAGCCTATAGCCATTATGGGGTCTGTTGACCAAGTTAAACTTTATTTCTTTTTGGATGCAAGGGTGTTTGAATTCTTCAATTTCATCCCTTCCGCATTCAAGCACCCTTAAAAGCTAAATTCTTGCTCTCGCATTTCCCCAATTTTCCACGATATTTTGTCTCAAGTTTAAGAAAAAGATTTTCTCTTTGGTTTTCTTATTTGCATAGTTGGAGTCCTTCAAAAATAAACTTCTTCCATCTTCGATCGTCTCCAACTCTTCTTTTTTCTTTAGAAATTTATTCTCAAAGAAAAACAATTTTGAGACAAACCATTTTGGCTTTTCGTCCGGAAGTTAAGAAAACGGTTTCCCTTTCTCTTCTTTTCTATTTGTTTAATAAATTAAGTTGCGAAAAAAAAAAAAAATCCTTGCAAAGGCAACCGACGGGAAATCCATTTGGTTTTCACTAACATAACCCGTGCTCGAGTTCGCTTTTGTGTTCTTGCTCTTATGTGCAGCCAGGAGAAAGGACAATAATCAGCTCATCAACACGTTGAAAAAGGCGACAAGTTCAAGCACAAGTCACCCCGACGTGACACATACTCGTCCCCTCCATTGAGCTCATGCCTAATGTGAGAAGGTTGGCATGAAGAGCCTCACGAAGATCCCATGGAGGAGGACCTTGATGAAAACAACATGTCAAGACTCCTTTTCGACACCAACCTTGTTGTGGTGTGCGAAATGAAGGAACAAGCCTACAACTTCAATTTGATATCTCTCGCACAACAAAGGTATGACCACATTTTTTGCTAATAATTGGAAGCCCAAGGGTGATATGGTTTTTATTCGTGTGGGTGAGTATGGCTCCCACCTACTTACCACATGATTTTCCATGCATCCTTGTAGTAGTTAGGCAATGGTACTACCCTTTGGTTCTCCCATAGGGAGTATCACCCTTCATGCATACATCCTTGCTATCTACTAGGCTTTCATAAGCATTGCTTATCAAACTTTGAGCCTACAAACTCCCGATCTTCACAAGCATGCTCATTGGCAATGAATCATATTCCTTCTTGTGCTTGATGCATGGTTGGCTTGCTATGACTTGTGTTCCTCAAAGCAATCATAGACATATCTCGTATGAGGAATGAGCTTAGAATCCTCTCGCCATGGTTAACGATATCAAAATCCCTCCTATGCAATGCATGAATGGTTAAGAACTTTCCAAGCAATTAGGACTTCTTGAGTGCACCTCGTTGTTTTATCATATCACTCCTAGAGTTGGGGCTTACACTCGTTTCAAGTTTTCATATCACTAAGCCCCAAGTTGTTTTTATCAACGAGGAATATCTTGCCCATGATCGCACTCAAACATGGTCCACATGACATGCTTGTGCCTTTCTTCCTCGGTCAGTACAAATGAGGTCCCGGTCATCTAACCCGGACCTTGTTTGTATGTGCTCCGAGAGCTAACCTTGCCTCTCCAAGTTGGAGGAAATTGCTTGCAGGAGTAGTGTTTTTGGCAGGATTCTCGAGTGCAGAGAACAAGTGTGGGGGGAGATCTCTCGAGTTTTCATCACGCACATGCTCGAGATCTCCCCACCAAAACATTGCACCAACATCACAGCCCACACCGCACAAAGGCCTTCCACAATCACATTGGGTTCAACCCCAAATCAAACGCCATGAGCAAAAGAACAAGTGTGGGGGAGGTTCCCTCCCCCCACAAAGGTAACTTGTATCGCAACTTGCATCCTTTTTTCTTCCACCTTGAAAATGTCAAAATAAAATAAAAATTATAAAATGAAAAATCGAATAACACTTGAAAAAGAAATAATAAGTAAGGTGCTTCATCTCTCTTTGTTTCAAACACATAAGGCACCTAAAGTTTAATTCAATAAATCTAGGCTCCCCGGTCTTTAACCCCAGTAGAGTCCTCTTTGTCTTCGCTTTGTTTTTGTTTGTTTCGAATAAATAAAGCAGATACAAGAACAAGTGTGGGGGAGATCTCTTGAGTTCTTCATCACACACACATTTGAGATCTCCCCCACCAACATGATGCACAACATCGCACTAATCGACACAAAAGAAGGTGGAGCCATCGGGACAAGAAAGCAAGGTTTGGCCGAACCTTTGGTTCGATCAAATATCCTATGGTCCACTTGGCCTCCACTTCACCCAAGGCGATGGTTTGCGCATTCTACCCCACTACTCTATCTCTCCAATTCATGAGTTAAACCAACCTTTTGAGCCAATCACTAAAATTTAACTCAAGAATAAAATGAACGTTATTGTTCCCTCAAACTACATGCTTCTAGACGGTTGGCCCGCATACTCTTTATTCCTCGCATCATATGCTCGTTGCTTGTGAACACCAATCTCATAGGAACCCATGTTTATCTAAGTTGTTGGCGAATGTGATATGGTTGGATGAGATGAATCTTGCTCCTCCCGCATAGAGTAATTGGGTATTTATCTTGAAAAAAATTTAAAATTTATAGCTTCATGCTCCTCAATGATCTTATATTCCCACCAAAGCCATATGTTGATCACATTGCAAAGCCTACACACATATGTCGCTTGTCATTGCATTGAGCTTTATCAAAATTGTGTGACCCTAGTGAGAAGCTTGTTATACTCTCATGATCAAAGATCACGTACACTCCACCTCACACTAAGCTTCTACACTCGGAAGTCAAGCAATACGCCCATCCATCCACCAAAATAAATACTCCACATTATTACCTTCCTCTCTCAAGTTATCATCTGGAGACATGGCTATGCAAGAGAAAGAATAATCCCTGCTCATACAAAAGTAGAGCATGTTGAAAATGAAAAGAGGGATAATGTTAAAAAAAAAAAAAAAAAAGAGAGAGAAAGAAAGAAAAAATACTAGCCATGTCCTCCTCAAAAATCTGAAAAAGAGAGAGAGAGAAGGAATACAAAAAGGAGTATGCTTTCCACCTCGCTACCATTATACACACATGCACATCTTGATCAGGATTGTATGACTTGCATCCTCCATGGATCCACTCTTTTGGTTCGGCAAAAATATGTGATGCAAGTATGCCTCTCTTTCATTCCCTACCAAGCTCCACATAAAGCCTTTTGTAGAAGTAGGATAAAAAGAGGCAATTCCAATGCCTTGGTGAGGAATCATACACATTGAGCAATTTGAGAGCTATCATTCGAGGAGTATGAGCTATGCTTTTACTTTTGAAAATCCTTCAAAAACCCAAGTGACTCAGCAGAGGTGGCTATGATGACTCGAATCATGACCGTTCCATTCCTCAACTACCCAAGATTACATGGTAGACACATCAAAAGTTCACGAGTGCAGGTATGGCCTCGGAATAACTTGTATGCTAGCATCATACCATGAGAAGTATGCTCCCGCCTTATGCTCACAAGCTTTACTCGAGGACGAGCAAAGAGCTAAGTGTGGGGGTCTTGTTGACGGTCCTTATGGTCTATTTTTACCGTCAACATATTGCACCTTTCCGAACCAAACACCATCACCAAGAGTAGACATAGGGTTTATTTCTAACAATTTCCACTAGTCTTGGTGAAATTATGAGTGCATGTGCATTTCATATCAAAAGAAGGGAAAACACATCAAGAAGCCCACAACTTATCACTCCGAGAATTCAGCATCGGCAACCCGACAAGATATGGATCAAAAGTCATACAAAACTCAACCAACTTGGGCCCTTGCATGAGGATCATTGAACAAGACATCAAGGAGGACCCTCGACCAAAGCCCAAGGCCATAGGGGCCAATGGGGTTCGGCCGAACCGCTACAATGGGTTCGGCCGAACCGCTACAGAGGCCCAACAGGGCCCAGCTTTGGCCTCGCCGGCAGCTACCGCCTTCCCGATGTCGGTTCCACCTGCAATTAATGCCACCGACGTCCGGAACCGCCTCCAAGTTGCCGACCTTCCAAGGCTATAAATAAAGGGCTACACCCCCTCTCTCAACACACCACCAACATCAAGATAGAAGACAAAATTCTCATCCTTAGGCCAAGGGCCTCTTGTATCTTAGTAGAATAGGAGAGAGGGCAAGGAAAAGGAAGGAGTGTTCCTCCCTTTTATAAAGTGGAGTAGTATTTCCTTTCCTTTTACCTTGGCGTGTAAACACTCTTTTAGGTGATTTATACGTGGTGATCTACTTATCTATCGTGACATATCTTTGTTAGACGTAATTCTTGTTATACTTGTTTACGGGATCATCGCTTCGCAAGAAGTGCTCTAGCTTTCGAACTCGCTCTAGGCCGAGGCTAGAGTAGCGGTCAATAGCATAGACGTGGTGTCTAGGGCCGGAGATCGCCTTTGTTTGCTGTGTGCCCCACGGTTTGTAGAGGTAGGTGGCAGGAAGTGACAGCCCCGTCATCCAAAGGAACCCTCCACGTTCGGGTACATAGTAGAGCTTTCGTAGACCGGAGTGGCTTGGCGGACCAAGCCTAAGACGGTGCCCGAAGTAAACAAGTCTAGCTTGCGTTCGTCTACCTTTAAAGGATAAATAGATAAGAGTCACCCTCTCGACCCTATTTTGCTACGTTGTCTTGGTT
The DNA here is from genome assembly GCA_031894775.1 of Chloris gayana. Lineage (NCBI taxonomy): Eukaryota > Viridiplantae > Streptophyta > Magnoliopsida > Poales > Poaceae > Chloris > Chloris gayana. The sequence goes on along the minus strand of JAUNZO010000316.1, from coordinate 58,959 downwards.
GTCCTTGGGTAAACTAACCTTGTTGCAGAAATACTCCGTTCCCTCGCGGATATAAATACGATACCTTGGAATACTCCCGGTGAAGTGCTACAACGGTATTCCGTGCGCTTGCGGATTTATTCGTGACGTAAGAAATACCAACACTCCTTCATCTAATTAAATTATTTTTCTTCATTAAACATTTAATTAACATAAAATAATAGCTTTTCTTTAAACAAAGAATGTGATTAATTACTATCTAAAAAATAAAATTACTCTAAATAAATATTTTATTTCATAAATAAATAGCTCTTATTTTTCCGAGTCTATCAAACTTGGTTTCGCATTTTTCTGATTTTTAATGAATTTTCTACGAATTTTTGAAAAATTAAAAGCACTCAGTGCCACACACCGGGCCACGAGTGGGCCACAGGGAATCCCCACGTGGCCACACGTGATCCCGTGCGCGTGTGGCCCGCGGTGTGGCACCACCGCGGCGGTGAGCTCGCGGCGGCGCGCCACCGGAGATGGCCCGGTTGGCCTGCGGTGCTCCAAAGCTCGCCGCGGCCTCACCTAATCGCTCCGCACGACCTAGCGAACACGTCAACCACGATGAGCTCGCCTCGAGCCGCGCCGAAGACACGCCGGCGGCGAGGTGCGGCTACGGCAGCACCCGGCCGCGGTTTTGAGCTCGCCACACTAGGTAAGATTTGGGGAAAACGACGGGGAGCTACTACAAAGCATGAACAAGCTCGACATGATGCCCTAGAAGCTTGAGCGAGTGCTGGAAAGGGTTGCTCACCGTGGAGGGTGCGGCGGCGGTGAGAAAACTCCGGGAAGACGACGAATTCCCGACGATCCTACATCGCGTGTGCCATGGTAAGTGCACCGGGTGTAGAGGGAACACTTGCACACTTCTAGGAAGAAAAAGGAAGAACAATAGCTCACCACCGATCACGAATTTGGTGGCGCGGTGGCGGACGGACGGTGAGGGTCCCGGGAAGAAGACAACCTCGCCACGACGGTACGGAGCCGCTCAAGTGGATTGAAGGCTTGGGGAGCTTCACAAGGTGATGGCGGAACCTCCGGCGGGATGGTTCGAAGTGGGAGTGGCTGGAGCGGCCTAGCGTCGAGCTCCGCAGGCGCGGCAATGGCGGGGAGGCCGAGGGGAGAAATGGGAGAGGAGAAGAGAGAACCGAGGGCCGGGAGGAGCTTTATCCTCGCCGCAGGCGGCACGGCAAGTAGCTGCGTGGCTCCAAGCTGCTGCGTGGCTGGAGGCGTGGCGCCCGGCCGGAGAGGCGGTGCGGCCGGAGCGGCACCGAGACGCGGAGAGGAAGAAGAGACCGGCGCCGGGCCGCTCCCGCCTGTTTTGCAAAAACACCCCTCGACTTTGGGGTAATTAAAAAGTAACCTTCCCGAGCTCCAAAAATTCCCAAAAATTTCAGGGGTGTAAATGAAAGTATTTTAGGCATTTTTCCTATTAAGTCCAGGTTAAGATCTCAAATCATTTAAGGATTAAAAATTCATAGTTAAAAATAACAAAAGAAGCTTTGTTTATTTCTTGTAAATATTTTTACAAGGCAAAATAATTTCGAGGGATCTTTATAAATCTTTATTTCTGATGTTTGAGCAATAGAAAATGTTAAACATATATTTTCTTCTTATTTAAATTCTTTTTAACATTTCCTTTAATCTTTTAGTTAGTTTGATATTTTATGTGCATTTTCTTAACACAAAATGTGATAACCGCAGAAATGTAATATGATGCAATGCTCATGATGACATGAAATGCATTTATTTCCTGAGAGTTGTTACAGCCCTCCCCCTTACAGGAATCTCGTCCCGAGATTCACGATCGAAGCGACTATAAGATAGTGCTAAAGAACTCGGGGTAGTTTGATCGGAGAAACTCCTCTTGTTCCCAAGTAGCTTCAGCTTCCGAGTGATCTTGTAGAACTTGATGGTCCGATGTCGAGTCACTCGATCCTTGGTGTCTTGAACTTTGATCGGACGTTCATCATAAGTCAAGTCCGGTCTGTAATCTGTTCCACCTCGATTGTCGGTATATCCACCGGTGGTTTCAAACACTTTTTCGGTTGAGACACGTGGAATATATTATGTATACCCGACGAGTGTGCTGGCAACTCCAACCGATATGCCACGGCTCCACATCTTTCTAGGATTGGAAACGGTCCAATGTATCGTGGTGCTAAGTTGCCCTTGATTCCGAACCTTTGAACACCTTTAGTAGGAGATACTCGAAGATAAACTTGATCTCCGACTCGGAATACTAACTCTCGACGTCTTTTATCGGTATAGCCGATCCGTCGAGATTTAGCCCTCTTGAGATTCTCGTTGAATTAGACGTACTTGTTCCTCTCGCATCTTTTACTAGATCTGGTCCGAAGATTACTCTTTCTCCACTTTCGGACCAATTCAAAGGGGTGCGACAACTACGTCCATATAGAGCTTGGAACGGTGACATTCCGGCACTCTCTTGATAGCTGTTATTGTAGGAGAACTCGCTAACGGTACGCACTTCTCCCAATCTTTATCGTAGGTCAAGACACATGCTCGAAGCATATCCTCGAGATATTGATTTATCCTTTCTGTCCGTCCATCCGTTTGAGGATGATACGTTGAGCTTCGTATTAGTTTGGTTCCCGTGATTCATGCAATTGCTCCCAAAATCTGGAGACAAATTGCGTTCCTCGTATCCGATATAATGGTCTTTGGCACTCCATGTAGACGAGAGAATGCGAGTGATGTACAGCTCGCATACTTCTCGACGGTGTACCGAGTATGTACCGGTATGAAGTGAGCTGATTTCGTCAACCTGTCCACAATAATCCGTATAGTCGTGGGCTTAGTGGTAACCCAACGATGAAATCCATGCCGACATCGTCCCACTTCCATTCAGGAATACTCAAAGGTTTGACTCGCTCTGCTTCAAGTGCTCGGCTTTGACTCGCCGACGGACATCACACTCATTGACATACTTGGCTATTTCCCGCTTCATGCGTGTCCACCAAAATCTTTGCTTCGGATCTTGATACATCTTGTTAGTTCCAGGGTGAATAGAATACTTAGACATATGAGCTTCATCCATTATCTTCTTGCGAAGTGATATATCTTTCGGTACTACCAATCGATTCTTGAACCAAATAACTCCCGCATCGTCCTCTCTCGAAGCATTTAACCTCACCTTTTCCGAGTCGTCTCCTTATGTGTTCCATACCAACACTTTTATGTTGAGCTGCTACCACTTCTTCACGAATGGTAGGTATAAGAGCCAGATTTGTCAATGCTCCATACGGAACAATCCGGAGATTCAGCTTTTCACTTTCTTGTGGAGATGCTTGAATCAAGAGTTGAGTCATGAGATTATTGCAATGAACCTTGCGACTTAAAGCATCGGCGACCACGTTTGCCTTGCCGGGGTGATAGTGAATTTCCAGCTCATAATCCTTGATTAATTCTAACCATCTTCATTGACGCATATTCAGATCTGCTTGGGTGAAGATATACTTAAGACTTGTGGTCGGTGTATAAATGTACCAAATTACCCAAAAAATAGTGCCTCCAACCTTTCAATGCAAGAACCACTGCTGCTAATTCTAGATCATGTGTGGGATAGTGTTCCTCATGACGCCTAAGTTGTAACAACCATAAATAATAAAATGCATTTCATGTCATCATGAGCATTTCATCATGTTGTTACATTTCTGAAGATATGAAAGCCTTAGGTTGAGAAATGCACATAAAATATCAAATCGAGTACGGAGTAAAGGAAATGTTTAAAAAGAAATAAAATAAGCAGTAAATTTATGTTTAATATTTTTTCTATGGCTTAAAGGTCGTAAATAAAGATTTATGAAAAATTTCCTGGAATTATTTTTGCTTTGTGAAAATAATTGCAAGAAATAAACAAAACTTCTTTTGTTAATTTATCTTGGAATTTTTAATTCGAAAACAGTTTGGAATCTTAACCTGGACCTAAAAAGAAAAGTGCTTAAAATACTTTCAAATACCTCCCTGAATTTTCACAGAATTTTTCGAGTGCCGGAAGTATGCTTTCCAATTAGTCAAAACGGCGAGGGTGTTTTTGTAAAACTGCCGCAGCCCCCAAATTCCTTTCTTCTTCCTCTCTCTCGCTGAACCGACTCGCATCGCCTCTCGGCGCCACCGCAGCACCTCCGGCCGCGTGCCCTTCTCCGTCCGTGCCACGCAGAGCCGTCCTTACCGCCTCAACGCCCCCTCCGGACGTGGGATAAAGCCGGTCCGAGCTCCCTCCTCTTCTTCTTTGGGTCCTTCTCCACCCGGACACCACCGCCCGCGGCCCTCCCGGTTCCCCACCGCCCGGCCAGCTCGGGCCGTCCCCCGGCGAGCTATAACCGCCAAAAACTCCGCAGCTCACCCCTCAAGCCTCACAAGGAAACCGCACCTCGAATCATCAACCAACCAAGGATAATTTCAAGAATTTCTCCGTGTCACCTCCGACGACCTCCATTCGCTTCCCGGCGAAATACTCCACCCACGGTGAGTCTCCTCGCTTCGTTCTTCCTCTAGTGTGTGCGTGATCTCCATGAGCAATGATTTGACCCATCCGTCACTCTCTTCATCGAAGGATTTGGCCGGCAGATTGATTTTTTCCGCCCCCATACTCCGGCCACCATAACTCCACCGCCGCCGGCTCGCACGGGAGCTCCCCCACCCCGTAACGTCCTTGCCGCTCCTCTACACCATGTGGTGAAGCTCCCGGTCGAGGAAACTCGTCCTTCCAGCCCATCCCATCGAGCTCACGGCGTTGCCGGAGTTCGGCTTCCACCGCCACTCGCCACCGGCCTCCGTCCGGCCGGTCTCCGGCATACTTCGCCCCCCACTTCGTGCGCCGTGTCTTGTAGGACAGCTGAGGAGCCATCGCGTCGAGCTTTGGTCCAAGCCCGCACCCCACCGGCCAAGCGCCGCCGCGCTCCGGCCACCGTGGCCATGGCCACGGAGCTCGGCGCGGGTTGGGCCGTGCGCGCGGGCCTCCGGGCTGGTGGGCTGAGTAGCCGGGCTCTGTCCGGATGGGCCCGGCCTTTTGGCCCAATAGCTCATTCATCCCTTTTTCGACTTTATCCATTTTCGTATTCAATTCAAACTTCACAAATTCGTAGAAAATTCATGAAAAATCGGAAAAATGTCAAACAAAGCTCATTAGATTCACAAAATTATTCTCTATTTGTTTATGAATTCAAATATCTATTTTGAGAAATTATAATTCCATAGTTTAATTAATTTCCTTTCCTTTAATTAAGAAAATCTATTATTTTATGCTAATTATTAATTGTTTTTGAAAAATAAATTTCTTTAAAAATTAGAGATACTGCAGACGAAAGTGTTTGTGAAACCTGTTTTCCAAAATTCAACTTAAACACCGTCATTTCATGCGATCCCAAATTAATAGCTTAAGTGTGATCACATGTCGTTAAGCAATTATAATTGTTGTTTAAAAACATGATTAATTATTTATGAATGAACCTGGTTAATCATTAATTAATGAACTTGATAATGATTAATTGGTAAGTAATGACCTTGGTTAAGCAATAATTAATGAGCATGATCAGCTGTTACTTATTGCTTAACGAACATGATTAATTGTTAATTACTAAGTGCAAAGTAACGGATTTAAGTAATGAGTAATGGCTAATTAACGACCTTGATTAATGCAATCATTGCACATCATCTCATGAACATTCATGCATGCATGGTTGTGATTCGCGACGCATCGTTGGTCGACCTAGGTCCTAGTGTGATCGAGGTTCCGTCCGAGGTCGAGAAAGGAGACGGAAGCTTCGAAGTCGACCAAGCACATCGAGGGAGCTAACCCCGACTCGAATCAAGGCAAGCCCCGGTGCATCCCTCCTATGCTTTTAAAGTCTTTTCTTTTATCACAAGTAATTGTGTCGTGATTGTGCATTAGGTTACAGGAATTGATTGACACCCTAGATGCATGAGTAGGATCCTTATGTTACCTCGTTTATCCATGTTGGTTTTGGTGTCTCGATAGTTGCTACGCTTAATTCACAGTGGCTACGGTAGAAGTCGAGTGGTGCCGAGCACACTCGCGAGATGATACGGTCCGAGCTTAAAGCATGGAGGCTTTAAGTTGATTGATGTCTTTTAAGTTGAAAGTAAAGATGAAGATGAAGATGAAATTGAGATCGGACGGGTCCCGTAGGAGAAAGGGCAAAGACGAGGTCTTGCAAGGTGGTAGCCCCGTCTCGTGTCGATCAAGGACCGTACCGTTGTTGGCCCCGCCGAGCAAGTATTGAACGTACCGATTTACATACCGGTGTTTATGGGGCCAGGAAGCCGATGTAACCTAATTGCCTCGCTGGTTGGACGTAGCTCATCCCCTAATTGGCTGGAGAGTGAGGCGAGGCCTCATGTCTCAAAGGGAGAGGAATGGGTGGTCGCTCACGGATAACGTCGAGGACGGGTATCGCGTGGGGTCCCCGGTGTTCTCGGGCGGATGGGAGACTAACCCGGCCACCGTCGGAGTTAGCGTGAAAGGTTGTCGTATGCGACCAAAGGGGTGCGTATACGCCGTGTAAACGGGTTTTTCCAGCTGGTGAAATCGATTCGAATCGCCGTCCCTCGCAGTAATGAGTACCGCTTGTTCACCGTGTCACATCGTAGTTAATCAAGTGAGAGATGAAGGAAGAGAAATGAAAGGATTGTTGGTTGGAATTTATCTTTTTCTCGCAAACTTGATTGCAATAGTGTTAGTCTCGCAAACCTAGAGGTTAATGAACTTAACGTGAGCTAAAATGCTGAAAGTAAGGACTCAACCTTTAATGCTGTTTTCGCAAAGGAGTAAACCCCACAGCCAAGTAAGCCTTTGCATACTAGGCGTCGGCCTTAGCGTGCCATGTTGACGGGTTAGTCTTACCGAGTATTAGAATACTCAAGGTTTGTTCGATTATGCTTTTCAGAATCGAGTCGTTCTTCATCAGCTCGTACAATAGTTCCCGGAAGTGGAGTGTTCCGAGGGTGGTTCGCACCAATGGGAACGAATCCCGACGTCGTGAAGAGGAAGGACCGTGATGTACGAAGGGCTTAGTGCATCACGTTGATCGTCTAATAGTGTTTTGTTGTTCAAGTACAAGTTTCCGCTGCAATACTCGTAGGTTGTTAAACTTCAATAAGATTTGTATTTTTCGCTGCATCAATGTTTGTATTTCGAAAACCTGGTTGTATTATACCATGATGTATATATGCTCGGCTTGTATGAGATGATACACTCGTTGTAACTCGCTTCGTCGAGTGTTCCTCTGTCCCGATTCCCGGGTGTCCCGAGGGGATGTCACATAAGTTGTCGAGAGGCATAGGCGATCACTCGACCTTCCCGCATTAGAACACATCCAAGCCCCGTTTCCGATGCATCACAATACACATCGAAAGGCTTTGTCGATCCGACTGAGCAAGTACTGGAGCTGTTGTCAGCAATTTCTTTAATGTTTGAAAAGCTTCTTCACATTCTTTGCTCCATACATACTTCTTATCTTTTTCCAATAGTTTAGTCATTGGCTTGGCGATCTTCGAGAAGTTTGGAATAAACCTTCGTAGTAACCAGCCAATCCTAAGAAACTTCGATTTGCGAAACGGACTTCGGTGGCTTCCAATCCAACACTTCTTGAACTTTGCTTGGATCAACCGCCACTCCCTCGATCGATATCACATGACCTAGGAACGACACTTCCTTTAGCCGAACTCAACTTGCTAAACTTAGCACAGAGATGGTGATCCCTTAGTCGTTGCAACACAACTCTTAAATGCTTTGCATGTTCCTCCTCGGATTTGGAGTAGATCAAGATGTTGTCAATGAATACCACGACAAACTTGTCCAGCTCCGGCATGAATACCGAATTCATGAGATACATGAAATGCGCCGGTGCATTGGTCAATCCAAAAGACATCACCAGGTACTCATAAAGTCCGTATCCGGTGGAGAATGCGATCTTCGGTATATCTTCCGCTCTTATCTTAATCTGATGATACCCCGAGCTAAGATCAATCTTAGAGAAGACTTTGGCTCCCATCGCTTGATCAAACAAGATATCAATCCTCGGAAGAGGGTACTTGTTCTTGATGGTAACCGAATTCGGAGGTCTATAATCCACACATAGCCTCAATGTCTTGTCTTTCTTCTTTACGAACAAGGCTGGGCATCCCCATGGCGATGAACTTGGACATATATATCCCTTGTCCAATAACTCTTTTAATTGCACTTTCAACTCGCCAACTCATTCGGTGGCATCCGATACGGCCTTCTTGATATTGGTGCTGTTCCAGTGCTGTAACTCTATCTTAAACTCTACCGCTCGGTCCGCGGTAGTCCCGGGAAGTCGTCCGGAAAGACATCCGGTACTCACGGACTATGGGAATATCCTCCGGACTTTTACCTATAGCCTTATTAACCATTGGCAGCATAGCTTGGGGAAAAGTTAAGAGTAAGCAATCTCGATCATGAACAGGAGAGTTTAGATATACGGCTCGAGATGATATATCCAATACCGCCTTATAGAAATTCATCCATTGCATGCCAATAATTGCATCTAGCCCTTGCCCATCCAATATGATCAATGAAGTGGAATAAATCTTGCTACCCAATTTTAATGGCATATTGGCAGCTTCTTCATTAGTAAGAATTTTACCCCAGGTGTTGAAATGATATGAGCACATAGCAACTTGGATGGCATGATGTGATGCTTAGCAACATATGACTTGTCGATGAAATTATGTGTAGCTCCCGAATCAAATAAAACCATAGCAGGATGATTAGCGATAGAAAACATACCCGCTAAGATTTGTCCTCCTTCGGGTAGCTCCTCAGCCGTAGTAAAGTTGGCACGGCCCGTCTTCACCGGTGTATTCTTGGCTGGTGCTCTTGGCTGATTCTGCGGTTGTCCTTGAGGTCTAGGTGTATATGGTGTCTCCTAAGGATATGGACAACTGCGATAATAATGTCCCGGACGGCCACAATTGAAACATGGCGGTCCATTCTGCTGCGGTGCTTGATTCACCGGCCCGGGATTCCGAGTATTCTGCTGCCGATAGGACGGACGATATTGATTCGACCGTTGTTGCCGAGATTGTTGGGGTGGTCGAGTGTTGACGGTCCTTACGGTCCTTTTTTACCGTCAACTTTATGCACCTTTTGAAATCATATCCACCACCAAGAGTAGACATAGGGCTTTTATCTAACCATTTCCACAAGTCTTGGTGAATTCGTGAGTGCAGGTGCAATCCATATGAAAACGGGGACAAGTATGCATAAAACATGGGCTTCGCACTTGCCTAACTTTCCCCGACATAAAAGACAACTCTCTCAGCCCAAAATCCAGAGAAACGAGGCTCCAAATCTATCCCTAGCAACTGGACCAAGGAGGGAAGCAACACGGAGAGCCACCACGAAGAAGACCGGACCCAGTGAGGCCCAGCCTCGGCTCGGCCGACTCGGGATTTGGGTTCGGCCGAACCGTGGTGGTGGCCCCACCGGCCCATCTTTCTCTCGGCGGTTCACTACCGACGTCCGGAGGTCGGTTCCACCTGCATTAAATGCCACCGACGTCGGGAACCGCCTCCAAGTTGCCGACCTTCCAAGACTATAAATAAAGGGGCACCCCTACCTCTCTCAAGGATCCAATTCAAGAGATCACAACACATTGACACCAAAAGGAATCCATCTAGCATTAGACTAGTCTCTAGGCTGTAGAGGATTAGAGGGGGAGTTTAGTAGAGGAGAGGGTTGTCCTCTCTTTGTGAGGATTTAGCCCAATCTTGTACTTCGAGGATACTTGCTTATAATAGAAGTTCGTTCGTCGTTCGTTCATCGTTCTTCGTTCGTTCTTCGTTCGTTCATCGTGCATCTCATATTAAGTAAGTATCAAGGTTCACCTCAATAGAATTATCTTCTTTGTTCCTCATGCCTTATGATTGTACTAGTATGATGATCATGTGCTTTCTATGTGGTTATTGTCTAGTCATGATAGGTTGCTTCATGCTTCACATGCCTTCATTCATTCGTGTATGTCCTTACACTCGTTTCATGCATGATGAGGTGAGACATGCTTTGGCCAATGACTTGATGATCCGTAGGGTTAGAGTCATGTGTGACATGGCCCATAACTCGTCAATCCGTAGGGTTAGAGTTAGGCATGTCTCACCCATTTACTTGATGATCCGTAGGGTCGAGTCTTGCATGTTCCAAGACTTGATCCGATTCGGCCGGTCAAGATTAAGTGTACTCTTTCGGGAGTTCAGTTTAGCAATGTGAGCATGGTGCTTAGATTGATAAACTGCTTTGGGTGTTTGGTTGTCCGCTCGAACAGGATAAGATCCGACGAGTGAGGACTTAATTGCTTCACCGCCACGTGATCGTAGGACCGGCATAGGGATCTAATTGCCCTTGTGTCACGTGTCCCGGATGAAAGGTAACGGTAGGTGGTGACAGCCCTGCCGTGCCTAGTCCTCTTGTTCTATAGTAGATAGCCTTGATTGCCCGGTAGAAGGAATGCCCGTAGGTGGTGACAGCCCTCGCTGGTTATCCCCTTGTTCCAGGATGACATAGAGCTTAGACTTGTATGTGTTGCATGAGCAGGAATATTAGAAGTACATAAGGACCCATCTCGGCTTTCTCCTTAACCCCGCTTAGCCTAGGCTTAGTTCTAGTGTTAGATTGGATTGCTCCGGTGGTGTTGTCACTACTATCCACTATCATTATTATCCTTACCCCTATTTAGGCTTTGGTACCTTATTAGTCATATGATTATGAACATTGCTATCTCGTAAACCACCGCCTTCCCCGTGGAAAATACGATACCCTTGAATACTCACGGGTGAAATGCTACAACGGTATTCTCCGTGCGCTTGCGGATTTATCGTGACCGTAAGAAATACCAACACCGAGACTGCCGGTAGAAATTTGGACGAGAAGGCGTGTGTTGATAACGCCGACCCGACGGTGCAGTGTAGACCAGCCTATACTTCGCCGGTCCGCCACTTCCTTGTCCAGCAGCCGGCCTCTTCTTGTTTTTCTCCGTCCGATGAAGGCGGATAGAATCTTCCAACGCGATAGCGTCGCTCACAAAGTCGGTGAAGCTATCGGTCTTGTTTAGCAGCAGGCGTGATCGCAACTTGGTACTCATTCCTTCCTTGAATAGATTCTTCTTCTTGGCATCCGTGTCCACATGTTCCGGAGCGTATCGAGCAAGACGGTTAAATACCTTGGAGTAGGTATGCACATTCATGTCCCCCGGCTTCGATGATAGGAACTCTTTCCTCTTCTCGGTTCATTAAACCTTCTAGAATATGGTGCTCCCTAAAGGCTTTGGTAAACTCGGCCCATGAAACTTGATGTCGTGGAGGGAACATCGCCTTGTAATTGGCCCACCATGCTCCAGCAAATCCTTGCAATTGCTGGGAAGCGAAGAGTGTCTTCTCGATGATCCGTGCATGGAAACAACTCCAGCCTTCGACTCAATGGTACGGAGCCGCTTATCATCTTCCAATGGTTCACCCGCATCCGAGAAGACCGGGGCGAACCGATAAGAAGTCCGAGAAAGTCACCCTCTCTTCCGGTGCATTCCGGCCTTGGTGACGTTCCTGTGGAGCAGTGTTGCGGACCAATTGCTCCAATAATTCTCGCTGCTCCGCGCGAGAATCCAGCACGGCTGTGATGGCCTCGTGGCAATGTCGGGGGTGGTGGTGGTGTTTCCGCCTCGCGTTGAGAACTCTCTCGGCTCATCACGTCTTCTTGTTCCAACCATTCTGTCCAAGAAAATTTTACGTTAGACATTTTCATTCCAACATAATAATGGAAGAAACAGGAATACATGGATGAGAAATTCCCAATGAAGCTTATGCAACAACCATCTTTATTAGAACAACCACCAAATCCATAAACACATGCTCATACATCCATGTTACAACGATTCCTAAGATACACTCATGCGTGGTTATTTAGCTAACGGCTATTTTACATACTAATTGTTTTTCTCACTTGCTACTAGCTAGCATTCTACTCTTCTTCGCGAAGCCTGGATGTCACTTCCGGCTTATGGAACTCGCCTGTCTCGGATTCTCGCATCCTCTAGTGGTGGAATCTCCGTGAAGTCTATGACCGAATCCACGTCCATTATCTCTTCAGGATCCTCCTCTTCTTCTTCAAATTCAGCCTCCACGTGATTTTCCTGCACTATCGGTTCATCCTCGGGAGGTTGCTGTCCTATTGCTTCATTCGATATCGCATTGTGTGCTTGTAGTAGATCTTGCTCTAACTAAGTGATCGTGGCTTGTGCGTTTGCCACTGTTGATCCTTAAACTGAATCTGCTGCTCCTTGTTTAGAAACTGCGCCTCTCTAAGTGCTAACAACTCCTTCTTTTCCTTCAGCTTGTCTCTCCAGACCTTACTATACGAACATCCTCCCTTTGTCCTTTTACTTCACTAACACCGGTACTCGTGTTGTCCATCTCTCGTGGAAAAGTACGAATATCGGATACAAGCGTGAAACTAATCCTATTATTTCAGCAAATCCTTTTTATTCTAGCAACTCGTATATATATATTACTACCACTTCTTTTTCATTATTTATTGTTGGTACAACTCAAAGCCACTATTCATACACCGCCATCCGACCAACACCTACTAATACCCTAGCTACATTTGACGAGATTGTGCGGCTTTCATGTTGGCTTGAATTTGTCGAACCTTCTCTTCGGCTTGGGTGACAAGATCGGGACCAAAAGTAGTTCTCTCTCCCGCTTCGACCAATTTAATGGTGTACGACAAGAGTGACCATACAACGCTTCAAACGGTGACATTCCCGAACTCTCTTGATAGCTATTGTTGTACGAGAATTCGGCGAATGGAAGACAATAATCCCAATTTCCTCTATTTTCCATAGCACATGCTCTCAAGATATCCTCCAAATATTGATTCAATCTTTCGGTTTGTCCATCCGTTTGAGGGTGATACGCGGAGCTTCTAATGAGGGTGGTACCAAGACAAGAATGCAATTGTTCCCAAAAGCGAGATACAAATTGCGGACCTCGATCGGAAACAATGGTTTTAGGTACTCCATGCAAACACAACACTCTTGAGATGTATAGCTCGGCATATTTCTTGGTATTGTAGGTAGTATGGACGGGGATGAAATGTGCGGACTTAGTTAACCTATCCACAATAACCCAAATTGAATCATGCTTCTTTGATGTGAGAGGCAATCCAACGATAAAATCCATAGCAATGTCCTCCCACTTCCAAACGGGAATCTTCAATGGGTTCAATAATCCGGCTTTTCTCAAATGGTCGGCCTTCACTCTTTGACAAGTATCACACTCGGCCACATACCGTGCAATCTCACGCTTCATGCGTGTCCACCAAAACTTTTCTCTTAGGCCGCGATACATTTTATTGCTACCGGGCGTATGGAATATTTAGACAAATGTGCCTCATCCATTATTTTTTTCCGTAATTCCATATCCTTTGGAACAACGAGACCTTGGTTGAACCATAATACACCATTGTCATCTTGTCGGAAACATGTAGCTTCATCTTTCTCAATCTTCTGCCGAATAAATTCCATACCTTCGTCCTTCTTTTGCGCCTCAATAATTTCCTCACGAAGGGTAGGAATGAGAGCTAGATTATATAGCGAACCATAGGGAATGACTCGGAGACTCGGTTCACTAGAATCTGAAATTTCCGAGTTTTCCATAGAACAACCGGTAATATGATTGCATTGATCCTTGCGACTCAAAGCGTCGGCAACCACATTAGCTTTACCCGGATGATAATGGATTTCCAACTCATAATCCTTTATTAATTCCAACCATCTTCGTTGCCTCATATTCAACTCTTGTTGGGTGAAGATATATTTGAGACTCTTATGATCGGTGTAAAGATTGACAAGATTTCCAAGTAGATAATGCCTCCAAGTTTTCAAAGCAAGGACAACCGAGGCTAGCTCCAAATCATGAGTGGGGTAATGTTGTTCATGCTTGCGAAGTTGACGAGAAGCATAAGCAATGACACGACCTTCTTGCATTAACACACATCCTAGACCGGTGCCGGACGCATCACAATACACGTCAAACGGCTTGGTGATGTCGGCTTGTGCTAACACCGGAGCGGATGTCAAATGCTTCTTGAGAGTTTGGAAAGCCTCTTCACATTCACGGCTCCATTTAAACTTAGCATCTTTCTCCAACAATTTTGTCATAGGCTTGGCTATGCTTGAAAAATTGGGAATGAATTTCCGATAGTAGCCGGCAAGACCTAGAAAACTCCGGATTTGTCTCACCGACCTTGGGGATTTCCAAACAAGCACGTCTTCCACTTTACTTGGGTCAATGGCGACACCTTCCGCGGAAATAATGTGACCCAAGAAAGGCACTTGCTTCAACCAAAATTCACATTTGCTAAACTTGGCATACAATTGATGATCACGAAGCCGTTGGAGAACAATGCGAAGGTGTTCGGCATGCTCTTCTTCGGACTTCGAATAAATAAGAATGTCGTGAATGAAGACCACGACAAACTTATCCAACTCGGGCATAAATACCGAATTCATCAAGTACATAAAATGAGCCGGGGCATTCGTGAGCCCAAAAGACATGACGAGATACTCAAAGAGACCATACCGCGTAGAGAATGCGGTTTTTGGAATATCTTCGGCTCGGATCTTGATTTGATGGTAACCGGATCGGAGATCAATTTTAGAGAAAACCTTAGCACCAACTAATTGATCAAAGAGAATATCAATCCGAGGGAGCGGGTATTTATTCTTAATAGTTACCGCATTGAGAGGGCGATAATCCACACATAGACGTAGCGTCTTGTCTTTCTTCTTCACAAAGAGAGCGGGACATCCCCACGGAGACGAACTAGGGCGAATATATCCTTTATCCATAAGCTCACTCAATTGCTCTTTTAAGATTGCTAGCTCATTGGGAGCCATCTTGTACGGTCTACGGGAAATTGGTGCCGTACCGGGTTGGAGCTCAATTTTAAACTCGACATCCCGATCGGGTGGCATGCCCGGCAAGTCATCCGGGAACACATCGGGAAACTCACATACCACGGGAATATCCTCAATCCGTTTTCCCTCAAGATGGTAGATTGTTGAAGTGGAGAATTTTGGATGGGGCAATCGGAGAATAGATGAGCCATGGAGGTCCTCAACCCGTGCAACCACCGTGCCAACGGTCCTCAACCCGTGCAACCACCGTGCCAAACACATCACCTCCGGGTCGGTGAGATATCCGGCTCACTTTACAACTTACAAGCTACATAGGTTTACCAATCCCCATAAGAAAGGTATGCAAGTGGTACACAACTCAAACTTGTTCGCGGAGCCACAATGGGGTGTTCTCAATTTTTTAACCAAACCCATCATGTTCAAGTTTAATCATAACCCATAGGTGAGATTCCCCATTCTATCGTTGACTCCATAAACCGAGCATAGCATTTCTATCGGAGGTATGACTCATACTCTACATAGGACATATAGGGATTTATGCACGTGGATTTCCAAGCAATTCCTAGAACTTAAATGCACATTCATCATCCTTAATATAGTGATAAAAGAAAGACATTTCAAAATAATAGGAATGCACCGGGGCTTGCCTTGAGAGTGATCGAAGTTAGCACTAGCCTCACAAGCGTTGAGCGTGGCAATAGCTTCTTCCGGCGGAGTCAATTCGGCGTCGTCACCTAAGGAATGAAATGCAATGCATGAGTCATATGAGCACAAGGTCCATGATGAGAGTAATGCATGGGTGCTGTTTTGTAAAGATTCATATGAGTATGTAATTCAAAAGTTGGTTTGTTCGAACCCTAATAAGCATGACATGTCTCTTGTCTTCTTTTACGGGACCCAATTACATGAACAAGCATAACTATACTAATATAAATTGAGTAATGACTTGATGCATAGACATGAGTGCTGTGGTTAGTGTAGGTTTAGCACTAATATCTTAGCAAGTTTTTATAGTACAATACGAAGAAATCTAGGCCTATGCATTTTGACATCACATGCGATGACGATTCCCTTTTAGAATAGAAATTTGATTTCAAAATTCATACATAGGTGAAATACATAAAACCTTTTGACTAAACCTGCCATGGGGTGCTAAAGGACATAATGAACAGTAGACATTACATAAACATGCATGAACAGGATTTTTAATGACATAAAACCATTTATGTATGTGCTGAAAATGACCTTTTAGAAATTTAGATCTAGGGTTTGCTAAAATCATTACTGAACATGCTCAAAATTTATCATGGGATTTTCTACATGTGTACAGTACCAAAAGGAAATTAATGGCCAAGTTTCATGCAAAAATAATTTATACAGATTTAATTAAAAATTAAATACAGAGAATACAAGAAATGCAATAACTTGAAAAATATGAAATGAAATGCAGATCTTCCAGTGCCAAAAATTCATGTGTGTCAGGGTGAAGACTTTGACCAAGTGGCATTTAATTTGGATTTATATTTTTAAAGTTATGGCTTAGTTAAGTTTTCAGGGGTTGACTTTTGTCATTTTTGTAAAAATGTGAAAACATGTAGATCTGACGAGTTCATGTTACTTTTATGAAAGTACAGATCCTCTAGTTTCCAAAACATTTTAGTTTGTAATTTTTGGACATTTCAAACGCCAGATATGAATTTTTCAAACTTGAACGAAGTTCGGATCTATTTACGAATTTGCCACCGGTTCATTTTGAACAGGGCGGCGCGCGCGCTCCGGCGAGCGGCGGCCGGCGCCGGCGAGCTCGCTCGCGGCGGCGCTGCGCTGGAGCTCAAGCTCCGGGCTTTGGGGGAAAAGCTGCGCACGGTGCGGGGAACACGCGCGTGGCGACGAGGGGTCCGAGCGACGGCCGGAGCGCCGGCGACGCGGTGCGGCGGCGGGGCGGCACTACGGCGGCGTCGCGCGCCGCGCACGAGAGGACGAGAGGGGGTGCGGTCTTGGGCAAAAGCTCCGCCTCACCTTGGGGAACGACGGCGTCGGCGTAGGTGGCGATGAGCGGGACCGGTGGTGGGGGCTCGACGGAGACCGGCGGTGGCGACGGCGGCGGCGGCACCCTTTCTTCGAAATTCGCGGAACTGGCTGCACCCAAGTGGAACCAGGTCAGAGGGGGAGGTCTAGGGGGTGCCGGCGCACTTACTTGAGGGAGAATTAGGGGAGGAGCGAGGCTCGTCTAGAAGCAGGAGCTCGGGGCGGCGTCCATGGCGGTGGCGGCCGATTTTCTCTCTCGCGCGAGCTGCGGTGGGGGAGGTAGTGAGGCGGTGGTGCGGCGAGGAGCGTGAGGGAGCTTCCAATAATTGGTGGCGAAGAGTTTGCGGCCTGGGTGCCGTTTTCTAGGAGGGCGAGGGCGGGCGGCGCACGGCCGGCAGGGGAGTCCGCGCGGCTTCAATGCCGGCCTTCTCCCGTTGGTTCGCGGGTACAGGCGGTTGGGGAGATGGCCAGGGGCGCTGCGGATGGGACGGGTCCGGGCGCGTGCCCGGGCAGGCGCGGGAGGCGGCGGACCGGCGGGCACGGCGCCATTGCCCGTCGGTCATCGTAGCTCGAGTTCAAATTTGGATTTGAATCTACAGTTTGGTAATTCGCCTAAAATTCATACTTCCGCTGCTCCAAAAATAAAACCAAAAATATGAGGAGGTTCAGGGTGATTCACTTTAATTTTCATCTTTTAGTTTGAAGTTCCAAACTTGCTTCCAAAAATTCATACAAAATTCACAAGTAGCAGTGTTTCAGATTTGAATTTGAATTTTTGGGCTTTCAAAACTTTGTTCAAAAATTTTGTAAAAATATTGTAAATTCATCTTTTTACATGAGCAATCCAGTGGTGCAAAAATATGTGGGTAGTGTTTTTATAATTTTTGCATTTTGGTTAGGGCTAGGGTTTAGGAGTAGGTTTTTCCTTTTTCCTTTTTATTTTTCTTCTTTTCCTTTGGGTAATTAGTATTAGTACTTCATTAGTGAAGTGATTAGGGTACTAACTACGGAATTAGCCTTAATCGTGACATGGGATGTCACAATTGACACCCTAGTTGCATTATGGTAGGTTTCCGTTTGTTTATTCTATACTCGGTACAGGTAGCTCAATAGAGGCTAAGCTTAATTCATAGTGGCGACGGTAGATGATTAGGGAATCTTAAAGCATGGAGGCTTTAAGGGTTAATTGTGTTGACACTAAGATGATTGGAGTGTTAATGAAGTTGAGACGGGACGGGCCCCGTAGGAGAAAGGGCAAGACGGAGATGAGGTCTTGCAAGGTGGTAGCCCCATCCGAGTCGGTCAAGGACCGTACCGTTGTCGGCTTAGTTGAACAAGTTTGAACGTACCGTGCTACATGCTGGTATCATGGGCCCAGCAAGCTGATGTACCCTATCGTCCTAGAGATGTAGCGTAGACAGCTCTCTTTTATCGGTTGTTAGTGAGAGGATAGTCTCACGGGAGGGAGATGGGTCGACCACGAGGGAAGTCGTGGCTTCGCCATTCTCCCGGGGAGTTGGAAATGGCTAGTCTCGCTGTCAGGTGCTAGCGGGAAAGGTTGTCGTATAGGATCGGTGTGATGCGCATACGTCGTGTAGTCGGGTTTTGCCAGCTGCTATAAAATTCGATTCGAATCGCTGTCCCTCGCAGTAATGAGTACCGCTTGTTTAGCTCGTCACATCGTAGTAAATTATATGGAAGATGAAGATGAGAGATGAAAGGATTAAGATCTATTTTATCTTCATTGAGAACTTGAGTGCAATAGTGTTAGATTGAAAACACCAAGGCTAATGAACTTAACAATGAGCTAAAATACTGAAAGTAAGGACCCACCCTTTAATGCTGTTTTCGCAAAGGAGTAAACCCCACAGCCGTGAAAGCCTTTGCATACTAGGCGTCGGCCTTAGCGTGCCATGTTGATGGGTCGATCTTGCCGAGTATTAGAATACTCGGGGTTTGTTCGTTACTTTTCAGAAACAAGTCGTACCATCACGACTTGTATGGCAGCTTCCCCGAGGAGGAGCAATGTCCGGAGGGAGGTTCCCTTCAATGGGAACGTATCCCCACGCCATGAAGAGAGAGGACCGTGATGTACGAAGGGCTCGAGTGCATCACGTTGTTCGTTTGAAATCTTTTGAGTTGTATAATAGAACAAGCTTCCGATGAATACTCGTAGGATGTTAAATTTCAATAATGTATATTTCCGCTGCACAAATGTTAGTATTTCGAAAACCTGGTTGTATTATACCATGATGTATATATTCTGGCTTGTATGAAATGATGTTTCTGTTGTAACTCGCTTCGTCGAGTGTCCCTCTCGTACCGATTCCTAGGTGTCC
The DNA here is from genome assembly GCA_031894775.1 of Chloris gayana. Taxonomy (NCBI): domain Eukaryota; kingdom Viridiplantae; phylum Streptophyta; class Magnoliopsida; order Poales; family Poaceae; genus Chloris; species Chloris gayana. The sequence goes on along the minus strand of JAUNZO010000316.1, from coordinate 39,584 downwards.
CGGAGGGGATGTCACAGCTGGTATCGGAGCAGTTCGGAGGCAACAACACATCATTACAAGTCTATTTTCAAAACTTAACACGTTCATACGATAGATAATGAGAGAATACGGAGCCTATAAGGTTATAGAATAGTTAGATTTTTACTAACTGTTCGACGTTTGGGTTTTGGGAAGTGTTAACTATTCGTCGTAGTTTTCTCTACTATGGTACGTATAGTTAGTTCACGAGCATGCATCATGTCATATTATGCACTAAATAAATATTAGGGTATCTACTTAGCTAGTTTCGTAGCACTCGTATAGGTTGTTCCGTTCGTTTTCTTCTATGGAAAGAAGTGTTTAACTCGTTTAAACATGTTCCCTGCAGATGCCCGTGACTCGCGGTAGGAAGCGCGCCCAGGAGGAGGAGGACACACGGGCTGCACACGTTGCTGAGCTGGAGCAGCGGATCCACAGCCTGGAGTTGAGGACGCAGAGCCGGGACCGACAGCTTGGGTGCTTGGAAGCACCGCTGTCGAGTGGACTGTCGGCGAGGTTCGGAGGTCCCACGCCAGGATCGCCGAGCTGGAGGAGCAGCTGGTGGAGGTGACCCAGGACCGTGACGAGTTTCACGGGGCGGCCATAGCCTTGGACGAGCAGCTGACCACGGTCACCGAGGAGCGAGACGCCGCTCGCGAGGCGGACGACGCGCACGAGCTACGGTTGGAGCGGATGACGGCGCAGCGTAATCACGATGTGCATACACCGGTCGTGGTACAGGACCGGATGGCTCGGATCGAGGCGTCGTTTGACGGGATAGCCGAGGCACACCACGCACTGCTCCACGACCACGACGCACCGGTTGAGCAGTTCGAGCAGTTGCAGCAGCAGACAGGGTCCACCGCACGACGCCGAGGAGATCTCTCGGGATGGACTACGAGCTACCACCCGCCTCACTAGCCGAGGATGTCGAGTCGGACGCCGACAGCCACGCGCCGTCGGCTTAGCTGTGTGTGTTTTCACCGATGTAGGGGATAACCACATTTTGCCGACGTAGGTCGGATGTAGATAGGGTAATAGCAGATGTTAGTCGGTTGGGAGTGTATGGAAGAGTGGGGGTTGAGTTGTACCAACAATAACTAATGGAAAACAAGTGGTAGTAATATATATATGCAGTTGCTAGAATAAAAATATTGCTGAAATATTAGGATTAGATTCTGCATGTATCTGATACTCTTACTTCTTCACAGTGATGGACAGCACGAGTACTGGTGTGAGTGAAGTAAGAGGACAAAGGGAGGATGTTCGTGTAGTCAGTCGGAGAGACAGCTGTAGGAAAAGGAGGAGATGTTAGCACTAAGAGAGGCGCAGTTGCTAAACAAGGAGCAGCAGATTCAATTTAAGGATCAGCAACTAGCAAACGCACATGCACCGATCACTCGGCTTAGAACAAGATCTACTGCAAGCACACAATGCGATAATGAATGAAGCAATAGGACAGCAACCTCCGGAAGGTGAACCAATAGTGCAGGAAAATCCTATGGAGTCTGAATCGAAGAGGAAGAGGAGGATCCCGAAGAGATAATGGACGTGGATTTGGTCATAGACTTCACGGAGATTCCACGACTAGAAGATGCAGAATCCGAGACAGGCAGTTCCATAAGCCAGGAGGTGACATCCAGGCGTCGCGAAGAATAATAGAGTGCTAGCTAGTAGCAAGTGAGAAAACTAGTATGTAAAATAGGCGTTAGTTAAATAACGAGCGTGATGTAACCACGCATGAGTGTATCTTAGGAACCGTTGTAACGTGGATGTATGAGCATGTGTTGATGGATTTGGTGGTTATTTTAATAAAGCTGGATTTTGCATAACAATCCTTTGGAAGTTCTCGTCCACGTATCCCTGTTTGTTCCATTATTATGTTGGAATGAAGATGTCTAACGTAAACTTTTCTTGGACAGAATGGTTGGAACAAGGAGACGCGATGAGCCCGAGAGTTCTCAACGCGGGCGGGAACACCACGACCACCCCCGACCTTGGCACAGGCCATCGCCGTCAGTATCGGATTCTCGCGCGGGGCAGCGAGAATTATTGGAGCAATTAGTCCGCAACACCGCTCCACAGGAATGTCACCAGGGCCGCAATGCTCTAGAAGAAAGGGTGACCTTCTCGGACTTCTTATCGGTTCGCCCCCGGTCTTCTCGGATGCGGGTGAGCCTTTGGAAGCGGACAACCGGCTTCGCACCATCGAGTCGAAGCTGGAATTGTTCCCATGTACGGATCATCGGAAGACCCTCGTCGCTTCCCAGCAATTGCAAGGATTTGCTAGAGCCTGGTGGGCCAATTACAAAGCAATGTTTCCTCCAGGACATCAAGTTTCATGGGCAGAGTTCACTAAAGCCTTCGGAGAGCATGATATCCCGTAAGGCTTAATGAATCGAAGAGGAAGGAGTTCCTATCGCCGAAGCAAGGGGATATGAATGTGCATACCTACTCCAAGGTATTTAACCGCCTTGCTCGATACGCTCCCGAACATGTGGACACAGATGCCAAGAAGAAGAATTTGTTCAAGGAGGGAATGAGTACCAACCTACGGCCTCGCTTGGTGTTAAACAAGACCGACAGCTTTCACCGACTTTGTGAGTGACGCTATCGCACCGGAAGACTCTATCCGTCTTCATCGTACGGAGAAGAACAAGAAGAGGCGGGCTACCGGACAAGGAAGTGGGGGACCATCAAAGTACAGGCTGGTCTACACCGCACCGTCAGGTCGGCGTTATCAGCATACACTCTCTCGTGCCAATTACTACCGGCAGTCTCAATCACCTCAGCAATCTCAAGCAACAGCGGTCGAATCGATATCGTCCGCCTTATCGGCAGCAGAATAATCGGAATCCCAGCACCGGTGAGTCAAGCACCGTAGCAGAATGGACCGCCATGTTTTAATTGTGGCCGTTCAGGACATTATTAACGCAGTTGTCCATATCCTCGAAGGCGTCATATGCACCTAGACCTCAAGGACAGCCGCAGAACCAACGGAGGGCCGGCCAAAATAACACATGTGAAGACGGCCGTGCCAACTCTACTACAGACTGAGGAGCTACCCGAAGGAGGACAAATCTTAGCGGGTATGTTTTCTATCGCTGATCATCCTACTATGGTTTTATTTGATTTGAGAGCTACGCATAATTTCATCGACAAGTCATATATTGCTCAAGCATTGCAAGCACACCATCTAAGTTGACATGGACACATATTATCTCAACACCGGGGGTAAAATCCTTACTAATGAAGAAGCTGCCAATATGCCATTAAGATTGGGTAGCAAGATTTATTCCACTTCATTAATCATACTTGGATGGGCAAGGGTTAGATGCAATTATTGGCATGCAATGGATGAATTTCCATAAGGCAGTATTGGATATAGCATCTCGAGCTGTATATCCGAACTCTCCTGTTCATGGTCGAGATTGCTTACTCTTAACTTTTCCTCAAGCTATGCTGCCAATGGTCAATAAGACTATAGGTAAGAGTCCGGAGGATATACCCATAGTCCGTGAGTATCCGGATGTCTTTCCGGACGACTTGCCGGGACTACCGCCGCCGAGCGGTAGAGTTTAAGATAGAGTTACAGCCTGGAACAGCGCCAATATCAAGAAGGCGTGATCGGATGCTTGCCGAATGAGCTGGCAGAATTGAAAGTGCAATTAAAGGAATTATTGGACAAGGGGTATATACGTCCAAGTTCATCACCATGGGGATGCCCGACCTTGTTCATAAAGAAGAAAGACAAGACATTGAGGCTATGTTTGGATTATAGACCTCCGAATTCGGTTACCATCAAGAACAAGTATCCTCTCCCGAGGATTGATATCTTGTTTGATCAACCGATGGGAGCTAAAGTTTTCTTCAAGATAGATCTTCGCTCAGGATATCATCGATTAAGATAAGATCTCGAAGATATACCGAAAACTGCATTTTCCACAAGGTATGGACTTTATGAGTATCCGGTGATGTCATTTGGATTGACCAATGCACCAGCACATTTCATGTATCTCATGAATTCCGTATTCATGCTCGAGCTGGACAAGTTTGTCGTGGTATTCATTGACGACATCTTGATTTACTCTAAGTCAGCCGAGGAACATGCCAATCACTTAAGAGTTGTGTTGCAACGACTAAGGGATCATCGGCTCTATGCTAAGTTCAGCAAGTGTGAGTTTTGGCTAAAGGAAGTACCGTTCCTAGGTCATGTGATATCGGCCAAAGGAGTAGCCGTTGACCCAGGCAAAGTTCAAGAAGTGTTGGATTGGAAATGACCGAAGTCTGTCTCACAAATCGGAAGTTTCTCGGGATTGGCTGGTTACTACGGAAGGTTTATTCCAAACTTCTCAAAGATCGCCAAGCCAATGACTAAGCTGTTGGAAAAGGATAAGAAGTACGTATGGAGCAAAGAATGTGAAGAAGCTTTTCAAACGTTAAAGAAGTTGTTGACAACAGCTCCCGTACTTGCTCGACCGGATCCGACGAAGCCTTTTGATGTGTACTTGTGATGCATGAGGAACAGGACTCGGATGTGTTCTTATGCAGGGAGGTCGAGTGATCGCATATGCACCTTGACAACTAAGGCGTCATGAGGAACACTATCCTACCCATGATCCGGAATTAGCAGCGGTCGTTCTAGCATTGAAAGGTTGGAGACACTATCTCTTGGGTAACTTGGTACATTTATACACGGACCACAAGAGTCTCAAGTACATCTTCACCCAAGCAGATCTGAATATGCGTCAACGAAGATGGTTAGAACCGATCAAGGATTATGAGCTGGAAATTCACTACCACCCAGGTAAGGCAAACGTGGTAGCTGATGCATTAAGTTGTAAGGCCCATTGCAATAATCTCACGGCTCAACTTTTGATTCAAACACCTCCATCCGAAGGTGAGGAGCCAAATCTTAGGGTCATTCCGTATGGAACCTTGACTAATTTGGCTCGATTCCTACCATTCGTGAAGAAGTGGTAGCAGCGCAACGGAAAAGCGTTGGTATAGGACACATAAGGAGACGACTCGAAAAGGGTGAAGTTAAATGCTTCAGAGAGGACGAGGAAGGAGTTATTTGGTTCAAGAATCGATTGGTAGTACCGAAAGATCTACCGCTTCGCAAGAAGATAATGGATGAAGCTCATATGTCCAAATATTCTATTCATCCCGGAACCAACAAGATGTATCAAGATCCGAAGCAAAGATTTTGGTGGACACGCATGAAGCGGGAAATCGCCAAGTACGTTAACGAATGTGATGTCCGTCGGCAGGTCAAAGCCGAACACTTGAAGCAAGCAGGACCCTTACAACCTCTCGAGTATTCCCGAATGGAAGTGGTAAGACGTCGGCATGGATTTCATCGTTGGGTTACCACTAAGCCCACGGATATATGACTCTATCCGGGTTCTTGTGGACAGAGTTGACGAAGTCTCGCTCACTTCATACCGGTACATACACGGTACACTCGCCGAGAAGTATGCGAGCTATACATCGCTCGAATTCTCTCGTTTGCATGGAGTGCCGAAGACCATTATATCGGATAGAGGAACGCAGCTTTGTCTCCGCATTCTAGGAACAACTATAAGAATCCTTGGGAACGAAATTAATATGGAGGTCAGCATATCATCCTCAAACCGATGGACGGACAGAAAGGATCAATCAATATCTCGAGGATATGCTCCGAGCATGTGTCTTGACCTATGGTAAAGATTGGGAGAAATGTTTGCCGTTAGCGGAGTTCTCCTACAATAACAGCTATCAAGAGAGTGCCGGAATGTCACCGTTCCAAGCTCTATATGGGCGTAGTTGCCGTACACCCTTGAATTGGTCTGAAAGTGGGGAAAGAGTAATCTTCGGACCAGATCTAGTAAGAGATGCAGAGGAACAAGTACGTCTCATTCAAGCAGAACCTCAAGAGAGCTAAATCTCGACAGATCAGCCTATACCGACAAAAGACATCGAGAGTTAGTATTTCACGGTTGGAGATCAAGTCTATCTTCGAGTATCTCCCACCAAAGGTGTTCAAAGGTTTGGAATCAAGGGCAAGTTAGCACCACGATACATTGGACCTTTTCCAATCCTAGAAAGATGTGGAGCCGTGGCGTATCGACCGGAATTGCCATCACACTTGGCAGGTATCCATAACATATTTCATGTATCTCAACCGAAGAAGTGTTTAAAACGACCAATGGATATACCGACAACTCGAGGTGGAACGAGTCATAACCGGACTTGACATACGACGAACGACCGGTTAAAGTTCTCGACACCAAGGATAGAGTGACTCGACATCGGACTATCAAGTTCTACAAGATCCAATGGAGTAATCACTTAGAAGCTGAAGCTACTTGGGAGCAAGAAGAGTTTCTTCGATCAAACTACCCCGAGTTCTTTAGCACTATCGCCGAAGTCGTTTCGATCATGAATCTCGGGACGAGATTCCTGTAAGGGGGAGGGCTGTAACAACTCTCGTGAAAATAATGCACTTCATGTTATTATGAGCATGTCATCACATTGTTGCATTTTTGAAAATGTCAAATGTTGTTTTGATAATAAGCACATAAAATAAAAAAATAGATAAAGAAGAGAGGAAGTGTTAAAAAGGAATAAAATAAGCAGAAAATTCAGGTTTAATATTTTCCTTGGCTCAAATATCACAAATAAAGATTTATGAAAATTTCCTGAAATCATTGTGCCTTGTACAAATAATTACAAGAAATAAACAAAGTTCCTTTTATTAATTTAACTATGAATTTTTAATCCGAAAATGATTTGGAGTTTTACCCCGACTTAATAGGAAATATGCCTAAAATGTTTTCATTTAAACCCCTGAAAAATTTGGGAATTTTTGGAGCACCGGAAAGTCTATTTTTAATTTTACGAAAACCTCGGGGGTGTTTTTGCAAATTTGCCGAGATTGGCCCAGCTTGCCATTCTCTTCTTCTCTCTCCCTCTCTCACCGCGCCCTCGCCACCGCCCGCGGCCGCACCGCCTCTCCGGCCGGGCGCCACGCCCTAAGCCACGCAGCAGCTTGGAGCCACGCCGCCGCCGGCTTGGCCGCCTTGCCTTACCGCCTCTCCCGGAGATAAGAACACCCCCCCCCGTGGCCGAGTTTCTTTTCCCTTTCTCTCTTCCGCCATTGCCGCTCGTCTCCGGAGCTCGCCGTCCGGTCGCTCCGATCCCTCCCCGTTCAAGCCACTACCGTCGAAGCTCCGTCGAAGCGAGGCCGTTTTCCTCATCGGATCCCCACCGCCGTTCTCCCGCCGTTTCTTCGAATTGAACCGGGACGGTGAGTGATTGGTCTTCGTTTCTTTTCCCGGAGGTGCGCAAGAGGCTACTCTAACCTTCCGTGCACTTACCATAGCATGTTTCATGCGAGTGCACAAGAATCGCCGTTCTTCCGCAACTCCTGCCATCGTTGTCCGCCATCTCCACGGTGAGCACATCTTTTCGAGCTTGCTCATGTCCCTTTGATCCCACGACGAGCTTGCGCATGCTCGTAGTACGTGTCGGCAAGGTGTCGTCGCGGCGAGCTTTGGCTCAACGGCGACCAACTCCGGTGGCCGCGCCGCCGCTGGCCCGTCGCCGCGGTGGTGCCGCACCGCGGACCACACGCGGGTGGGATCGCGTGTGGCCACGTGGAGATTCCGTGCGCCAACCCCGTAGCCTTCCGTGTGGCACAGATTCAAATTCAAATTTCCAAAATTCGTAGAAAATTCATTAAAAATCAGAAAAATGTCAAACGAAGTTTGTTCGACTCAGAAAAATAAGATCTATTTATTGGTGAAATAAAATGTTTATTTTGAGTAAATTTATTTTATAAATAGTAATTTATCATTTTCTTTGATTAAAGAAAAGCTATTATTTTATGTTAATAAAATGTTTAATTACGAAAAGTAATTTTATTTGATGAAGGAGATATCTGTAGACGAAATTAATTATGAAAATTATTTTTCAAAATTGAACTTAAACTGTATTATTTTATGTGATCACAATTTATTAATCTTTCATCACTTAAAGTAATGATCCACTTATTGCTTAATAAACCAGAATAATTTATTAATTATTAAACCTAAGTAATTAAGGAACAGTAACTAATTAATAAATAATGACCTTGATTAAGCATTTATTAATCAGCATAATTACTTGTTAATTAAACCTTAATGAACATGCTTATCCCTAATTTAGTAATTAACTAAGGTTGATTAAGCATTAATTATTAATTATTTATTGGACTTAATAAATGAATCCTCGCATACTTTCATCATGAGCATTCATGCATACATGATTGTGATTCGCAACGCATTGTTGGTCGACCTAGGTTCCGAGGTGATCGAGGTTCCACCGCAGGTCGAGTCGGAGACGGGAATCTCGAGGTCGCGTCGAGGAAGCTAACTCCGAACAGAATCAAGGCAAGCCCCGGTGCATCCTACCTATGTTTTTAAATATTTTACTTTATCACATAGTACAGTTATGTTTATGCATTAGGTGTTAGGGAATGATTGACACCCTAGTTGCATTATGGTAGGTTTCCGTTTGTTTATTCTATACTCGGTACAGGTAGCTCAATAGAGGCTAAGCTTAATTCATAGTGGCAATGGTAGATGATTAGGGAATCTTAAAGCATGGAGGCTTTAAGGGTTAATTGTGTTGACACTAAGATGATGAGAGTGTTAATGAAGTTGAGACCGGACGGGCCCCGTAGGAGAAAGGGCAAGACGGAGATGAGGTCTTGCAAGGTGGTAGCCCCGTCTCGAGTCGGTCAAGGACCGTACCGTTGTCCGCTTAGTTGAACAAGTTTGAACGTACCGTGCTACATGCTGGTATCATGGGCCCAGCAAGCTGATGTACCCTATCGCCCCGAGAGATGTAGCATAGCCGGCTCTCTTTATCGGGTCGTTAGTGAGAGGATAGTCTCACGGGAGGGAGATGGGTCGACCAAGAGGGAAGTCGTGGCTTCGCCATACTCCCGGGGGAGTTGGAAATGGCTAGTCTGCTGTCAGGTGCTAGCGGGAAAGGTTGTCGTATACGATCGGTGTGATGCGTATACGTCGTGTAGTCGGGTTTTGCCAGCTGGTATAAAAATCGATTCGAATCGTCGTCCCTCGCAGTAATGAGTACCGCTTGTTTAGCTCGTCACATCGTAGTAAATTATATGGAAGATGAAGATGAGAGATGAAAGATTAAGATCTATTTTATCTTGATTGAGAACTTGAGTGAAATAGTGTTAGATTGCAAACATAAAGGCTAATGAACTTAACAATGAGCTAAAATACCGAAAGTAAGGACCCACTCTTTAATGTTGTTTTCGCAAAGGAGTAAACCCCACACCCGTGAAAGCCTTTGCATACTAGGCGTCGGCCTTAGCATGCCATGTTGACGGGTCAGTCTTTGCCGAGTATTAGAATACTCGGGGTTTGTTCGTTACTTTTCAGAAACGAGTCGTACCATCACGACTTGTATAGCAGCTTCCCCGAGGAGGAGCAATGTCCGGAGGGAGGTTCCCTTCAATGGGAACGTATCCCCACGCCATGAAGAGAGAGGACCGTGATGTACGAAGGGCTCGAGTACATCACGTTGTTCGTTTGAAATCTTTTGAGTTGTATAATAGAACAAGCTTCCGCTGAATACTCGTAGGATGTTAAATTTCAATAATGTATGTTTCCGCTGCACAAATGTTTTTATTTCGAAAACCTGGTTGTATTATACCATGATGTATATATTCTGGCTTGTATGAAATGATGTTTCGTTGTAACTCGCTTCGTCGAGTGTCCCTCTATACCGATTCCCGGGTGTCCCGGAGGTGATGTCACACGTACACCACGGTCCTTCCCCTTCACGGAGTGGGGATACGTTCCCATTGGAGGAAACCTCCCTCAGGACACCGCTCCTCTTCCGAAAAGCTACCGTACAAGTCGTGGTAGTATGACTCGTTCCCCGAAAGATAACGAACAAACCCCGAGTATTCTAATACTCAGCAAGACTGACCCGTCAACATGGCACGCTAAGGCCGACGCCTAGTATGCAAAGGTTTTCTAGCCGTGGGGTTTACTCCTTTGCGAAAACAGCATTAAAGGGTGGGTCCTTACTTTCAATATTTTAGCTCACATTAAGTTCATTAATCTTGACATTTGCAGTCTATCACTATTGCAATCAAGTTTGCAAAACCAGATAGAATAGATCATTAATTCCTTTCATCTCTCATCTGCATCTTCCATAATATTTACTACGATGTGACGAGCTAAACAAGCGGTACTCATTACTACGAGGGACAGCGATTCAAATCGATTTTATACCAGCTGGCAAAACCAGACTACACGACGATACGCACCCCATCGGTCGTATACGACAACTTTTCCCGCTAGCATCCGACGGAAGACTAGCCATTTCCAACTCTCCCGGGAGTATGGCGACTCCACGACTTCCTTCGTGGCCGACCCATCTCCCTCCCGTGAGACTATCCTCTCACTAACAGCCGGCAAAAGAGAGCCGGCTACGCTACATCTCTCGGGGCGATAGGGTACATCAGCTTGCCGGGCCCATGATACCAGCATGTAGTACGGTACGTTCAAACTTGTTCAACTAAGCCGACAACGGTACGGTCCTTGATCGACACGGACGGGGCTACCACCTTGCAAGACCTCATCTCCGTCTTGCCCTTTCTCCTACGGGGCCCGTCCGGCCTCAACTTCATTGACACTCTCATCATCTTAATGTCAACACAAAAACCCTTAAAGCCTCCATGCTTTAAGATTCCCTAAAACATCTACCGTTGCGACTATGAATTAAACTTAGCCTCTATTGACCTACCTGTACCAAAGATAGTATAAACAAACGGAAACCTACCATAATGCAACTAGGGTATCAAACATTCCCTAACACCTAATGCACAATCATAAGTGAACTATGTGATAAAATAAATTCTTTAAAAACATAGGTAGGATGCACCGGGCTTGCCTTGATGCGAGTCTGGGTTAGTTTCCTCGGCGTGCGGGTCGACTTCTAGATTCCCGTCTCCTGACGCGACCTCCGATGGAACCTCGATCACCTAAGAACCTAGGTCGACATGCGTTGCGAATCACAACCATGTATGCATGAATGAACATGATAAGATTATGCAAAGGTTTTATTACTTATGTTCGATAATTTAATAATTAATGCTTCATCACATTGGTTAATTAATAATTCATAAATAAGCATGTTCATTAAGCAAGTAATTAGCAAGTGGTTAAGCTCCTTAATTAATGCATAATCAAGGTTATGCATTACTAATTAATCCTGTCCTTAACTAATAATTAATTAAGTTCACTATTTACTTAGGTTTAACAATTAATAATTATTCCTGTTTATTAAGCAATAAATAATGATTACTTAAAGTGACATGTGATAATAGGATAATTAAATTGGAAACACATGAAATGATAAAGTTTAAGTTTAATTTTAGAAAATAATTTTCATAATTAATTTCGTCTGCAGATATCTGCTTCATCTAATTAAATTATTTTTCTTCATTAAACATTTAATTAACATAAAGTAATAGCTTTTCTTTAAACAAAGAATGTGATTAATTACTATCTAAAAAATAAAATTACTCTAAATAAATATTTTATTTCATAAATAAATAGCTCTTATTTTTCTGAGTCTAACAAACTTGGTTTCGCATTTTTCCGATTTTTAATGAATTTTCTACGAATTTTTAAAAATTAAAAGCACTCCGTGCCACACACCGGGCCACGAGAGGGCCGCAGGGAATCCCCACGTGGCCACACGCGATCCCGTGCGCGTGTGGCCCGCGGTGTGGCACCACCGCGGCGGTGAGCACGCGGCGACGCGGCCACCGGAGATGGCCGGGGTTGGCCTGCGGTGCTCCAAAGCTTGCCACGGCCTCACCTAACCGCTCCGCACGACCTAGCGAACACGTCAACCACGATGAGCTCGCCCGAGCTGCGCCGGAGACACGCCGGCGGCGAGGTGCGGCTACGGCAGCGCTCCGGCCGCGGTGTGAGCTCGCCACACTAGGTAAGATTTGGGGAAAAACGACGGGGAGCTACTACAAAGCATGAGCAAGCTCGACATGATGCCCTAGAAGCTTGAGCGAGTGCTGGAAAGGGTTGCTCACCGTGGAGGGTGCGGCGGCAGTGAGAAAACTCCGGGAAGACGACGAATTCCCGACGGTCCTGCATCACGCATGCCATGGTAAGTGCACTCGGTGTAGAGGGAACACTTGCGCACCGATAGGAAGAAAAAGGAAGAACAATAGCTCACCACTAATCACGAATTTGGTGGCGCGGTGACGGACGGACGGTGAGGGTCCCGGAAGAAGACGACCTCGCGACGACGGAACGTAGCTGCTCAAGTGGATTAAAGGCTTGGGGTGCTTCGCAAGGTGATGGCGGAACCTCCGGCGGCGTTGGTTCGAAGTGGGAGTGGCTGGAGCGGCCCGGCGTCGAGCTCCGGAGGCGCGGCAATGGCGGGGAGGCCGAGGGGAGAAATGGGAGAGGAGAAGAGTGAACCGAGGGCCGGAGGAGCTTTATCCTCGCCGGAGGCGGCACGGCAAGTAGCCGTGTGGCTCCAAGCTGCTGCGTGGCTGGAGGCGTGGCGCCCGGCCGGAGAGGTGGTGCGGCCGGAGCGGCGCCGAGACGAGGGAGAGGAAGAAGAGATCGGTGCTCGGGCCGGTCCCGCCCATTTTGCAAAAACGCCCCTCGGCTTTCGGGTAATTAAAAAGTAACCTTCCCGAGCTCCAAAAATTCCCAAAAATTTCAGGGGTGTAAATGAAAGTATTTTAGGCATTTTTCCTATTAAGTCCAGGTTAAGATCTCAAATCATTTTCGGATTAAAAATTCATAGTTAAAAATAACAAAAGAAGCTTTGTTTATTTCTTCTAAATATTTTTACAAGGCAAAATAATTTCACGGGATTTTTATAAATCTTTATTTATGATGTTTGAGCAATAGAAAATGTTAAACATATATTTTCTTCTTATTTAAATTCTTTTTAACATTTCCTTTAATCTTTTAGTTAGTTTGATATTTTATGTGCATTTTCTTAACATAAAACGTGATAACTGCAGAAATGTAATATGATGCAATGCTCATGATGACATGAAATGCATTTATTTCCCGAGAGTTGTTACACTAACAAAGCTGGTGTGACCCGCGGTGTGGCACCGCCGCGGCGGCCGAGGACGGTGGTGCGGTCACCGGAGTTGGCTAGTGGTGGGGAAAACGTGCACCCAAGATGCTTTTCCCGATCTCCACGGTGCCAGGAACACAAGGGTGCAGCTAGCTAGGCGAGCCAATGGCCGGACGTGGGTCAACGGCGAGGGGCAGCCCTGGTGAAGCTCCGGCGAGGTGCGGAGCTTGCCGTGGTGCTCGAAAAATAGGGAAAATTGTGCCACAAGCATCTACAACACATGAGCAAGGACGGCAAGTGGTTGCGTGGCCTTGGAGGTGGCCGGAGATTGGTGCTCACCGTGGAGGTGCGGACAGCGGCGCTCCGTGCTCGGGGAAGACGAACAAATTCACGACGACCTATGGAAGAAAACCGATGATGAGAGCAAAAAGCACACCAAACCGCTCACCGGTGCGAGCGAATTTGATGACGCGGCGTTGGTGACCCGGCGGCGAGCTTTTGCGGGGAACGGCTCGATTCTCCGGGGTCCGGCGGCTTGAAGACGGGTGAAGGCCGAGAGAATAGCAGTGGGGGCTGGCGGATGTTGTGGTGGCGTTGGCTCGCGTGGGGAGTGACCGGAGGGCGGCGGCAATGGCGCTTGGAGGAGAGGAAATGAGAGAGGAAGAGAGAGCTCCGGTGCTTTATCCGGACTAGAGGAAGGCAAGCGAGGCAGCTGCGTGGGAGCCTAGCTGGTGCGTGGCGTGCGCGGGGTGGGACGCGCGGCGGGGAAGCCTCCCGAACGGCGTCGAGCGGCGCCGAGAGAAGGAGAAGAGAGAGGTCGGCGACTAGGCCTGGTTTGGCACTTTTCCAATAACGCCCTCGAGTTTTTGATTAATTGAAAAACATATTTCCAGAGCTCGGAAAAATTTCATAAAAATCAGAGGTGCTCGAGAAAAATATTTCAAACATTTTTCTTTTTGGGTCCAGGTCCAAATTCAAAATATTTTTCGGGATAAAAAATTCATGTTTAAATTAAAACCAAAACTTTAATTAATTCTTGTAGGTTTTTTTACAAAGGAAAATAATTTAGCAAAAAATTCCACAAATCTTTTTATTTTTATGTTTGACCAATAGAGAATGTCAAACACAATAATTTGTTTTTATTTGCATTCTTTTTAAGTAAGTAATTCAACTTAGGTTAAAACGACATTTCATGTGCATTTTGTCATAAAATCACACGGTTTCTAAAATGCAGCGTGATGCTATGATGCTTAATGACATGAAATACACTTTTATTTATTAGAGTTGTCACATCCGAAAGCTCGGAGAATGCAACCTCACGTGGGCGAGGAGGCGGAGTCGCACGATCCACCGCGACGACCTCGGAAGCGGAGCAAGGGGCCGCTAGCCAAAATAGCGAGGCCAAGTCAGCATGATAAACCAAATGAAAAAAGAACAAAATAACTTACTTGAACCAACGTCGGCTGAATCAAAACCCGCCTTCGAGCTGAGCTCACGCGCACCCTCTATCCTAGGCGTGAGAACATCGGCTAGAACGTTCGGCATCATCGTAGTGCGCGGTTCTGCGTTGGCACCACGAAGCGGCCGTCGCCGAGTAGCTTCATGCTTGGGACGGAGCACCAACGCTACCACGAATAGTGGCCCTTTTGGATAAGAGCCTGGTCCCATCAACCCCGCCGGACAGCGGAAGTTTGCGTTTCTTGCTCGAAGCATTTGTTTCCCCGACAACCTCATGCGGGAGGTACGGGATGCCGGAATGATGGAGTATTCGGTTGAATCAGCCGCGAGTTGATTCCAAAACTTGTTTGTGCACGGCGGCGGAGTAGTTACCATAAAACAGACTTTCAACCTTGAGGCGGCGGACAAACCGCTCAATCCTCTTCCCGCTCTTCCCCTTCATCTTCAAGTCCACCACCGGGCAAAAACAGGACCCGATTGCCCCTCGAGGTCAAAGGAAACTTAAACAAGTTTGCTTCATGGAATGGCAAAATCCTCGGACAGCGGCCGAACATTGGCGGCGCGGAACTCCTCAATGAGATCGTGGTGGCTGAAACTAAAGTAAGCGTCGCGAAAACACACTTGTTGACAGCATAACCCCGAACCATGAACTCGGATCGGTGCACGGGCCTGGCTCAACTCGGCGCGAGGCCGGCGGGAAAGCTGTCCTCGATTGGTTGTCGCCCGTAACTTTAACCCCGGGGATCTTGTAGTAAAACCAACTGTTGACCCACCCGAGGCTCCATTTGTTGTTGCTGCAATGCATCACCCCGCAGTTCTCCGAGTGACGAGGTGAGAAGCTATACGAGTGCGTAGTTGTAGTCGTGATCCACAACACCCAGCTTCAACTGTCGAGGCTGATAATGTAAAATGAAGTACCGAGCAAACACTTTGATATCAGCAGACCCACCAAAGCTAACCACAGCAAACACAAATTTGCTAAGGTGGGCGAAGGTGCTTGGGGTTAGTTCATGCAGCTATACCTTGTAACGATCCAAAACGGCTCGCACAAACTCGGGACAAGCAACAACGAGACCAGCTGCAAATCATTCGAAGAAACCAATAGCCTCATCCGCTTTGGGAAAGAGCTCCGTGTCCTCGCCCGGCGTCCGGTACCCCGAGATATAACCCCACTCAACGAATACCTTCGCGTCTTCTTCTAGCATAGTTGATCGCTTAATCACGAAAGTCCGAGGGTCTAGAGTTTTCTTTAGCTTCGAGGTCAAGCATTCTTTCCTCGGATCGACTAGACGATCAGCAGAAGACCGAGGCCCCGACACGCTCGGCGCGCCACCGGAGGCTCTCGCGGTAGTCCCTCGCTCGAACCCTCAACGTCGACAGTCATATCTTCGCCACCATCACAGTCATCGGCGTATGAGGAGCCGAGCCCCAAAGCAACGGCACCGGCATCGCCACGACATCCCCACCCCTCGAACCGACCCTCGGGCTCGTCGATGCTTTCGGACGATGCATCGGAGCGAAGGCAACTCGGAGCGCTCGGGTTAGGCACCGGCCGTGCCGGAACAAATTTCAAAATAGGCCGAGCGGTCCTCTTAATACGGGCCGTCGAAGCAATATGCTCGTCGAAACGCCGGAGAGCACTCAGGAAAAGCAACCCCAAAAGAGGCGAAGCTAACAAAAGCGAGATGACGCTAACCTGAAGCGAAGGCATAACAAGCTCACGACAAGTACGACGGAGAAAGGACCGGAGCTACGTCAAAAAGAAAGCTTCAAGGCCAGGGGTAGAAAATTTTGATGCAAAGCAGGCTTTTTATAAGCTGCGATAAAACCTAAGGATCAGGAGATGAAACGCCGCCGCAGCCAGCCACAAGCACAAAACCTAAAGCAACCCAAGGGAAATCCTAGGCCCACACTTGCCCTAGGGTAGCCGCGGCAAACGTAGAGCGCAAGAGCAATTTTCAAGTCAAAGCAAAAAGCAGGGCGAGAAATACAGGAAGTGAGGTTTCCTCCACGCTCTCCCACACGCACGGGGCGGTATTCGATCGACCACGCTCAAATCCCGAGCAAAAAGAGCTCCATCGAGGGGCTACCGTTGGGGAGCCGGCATGGAGCGAGACCCGAGCGGAGCAAACGCCGCGACCCTGTATCAATCTTCTGCGACTAACTCGACCCTCCGGGCAAACGCGTAGGTCGACAGGCGAAGGGAAGCACCGGAGGCGAAGGTGGCATTCCAGGGCGGAGCGAGGGCGGGCCCGACGGAGGAGCGAGCCCCCGATGCGAAGGCCCGCGACCGACGGGGCGATCGCCGGGTCGAGCGAAGTCGCACCCAAGCGAGCATTGGCAGTCGAGCGAAGCGCCAAGCTGCGATGCCCGCCACTCTGTCTATTTACTTCGCATGATCTTGTAAAATGTGGCGCCGTACGACTATAAAGCGAGCCCAAGAGTCACCTGTGAACACACATATAATCTTTAGTTAACTTTGCTTATTCAAGAGTCGTTACCTCGCCACTCTGTCTATTTACTTCGCATATTCGTTCATTGTGTTCTGTGTGCTGAATGGGCTTGCACCTTGCCGCTTCGAACACCAACAAGGGAGAAATTGCTGCAAGAAAAAGAAGCCCTGCTCAAAGAAAAGCGAAAGCACGCGGAGCTCGCAAGAGAAGTCAGGAGACTGCGGGCAAGAGCAAAGAAAAACGGACACTCAAAGCCAACAACAGAAACTATACCAAGTGACTCAGAGCCCAAACTATTCACAAGCAGCAACGAAGAAAACACAAACACAAGGCGTGAAGTGCTGCCTACAAGAAGGCAAGGATTCGTCATCATCGACAAGAGTCCCCCTACTCGGAGGGCTGTAGTGAGCCAGATACCAAGAAAACTTTAGGATGGAACAATCCCAAAGTACAAAGGAGACACAGACCCGAGGCAATTCCTCATTAGTTTTAAAGCAACCGCCACTTCGGCAGCATGAGACAAAGTTGCGTTAGCCAAGGTCTTCGCCTGCGTGATCGAAGGACCGGCTTCGACGTGGTATTTCAGCCTGCAGCCAAAGTCAATCTATAGTTGGCAGAATCGAAAGGACAAGGTGATCACAAACTTTAGAGGTGTCATGGGAGCCTCGAAAGCACTCGAGAATCTCAGAAACATCGCACAACAGCCAAACGAGCTGCTCGCAGATTATTACAAAAGATTCCTGACACTCAAGTCCCAGTGCCCCAAAGTACCTAAAGAACTGGTAATCGAGTACGCCATTCAGGGGCTTTGCGCGAGCCCCTGAGCTCGAAGTTCGTGAAGAAACAGCCATTAACCTTGCAATACATGTGTAGCAAGTTCGAGGAATACTGCCGGTGGGATACAGACTACAAAAGGTGCACTTCGAACCAGAAGCAATCTCGCAAAACCCAAAACAGCTACGATAGGCACAACAAGAAAGCGAAGCCTCAGGCCAACGTCCAAACAGGGATAGTCAAGAACATACAGAGCAAGGACAGCGAAGACAGTGATGGGCAGGGTCAACACAATTAGCATAAGGAAAAAACGCAAAACAACAGCAAGGGCGGTAACTACAACAGTCGCAACAACTCGCACCAGTGCAAGAAGCTCTACTGCATCTACTGCAAAGGCCACGTATGGCACAAAACACTAGATTGCCCTAAAACAAAGGAGATAATGCGAAGGCTTGATCTTGAAAAGAAGCAGCCCCAAAGACCGGTGGAGATATACCACACGACAACGAGCACTTGGCCTTAGCAGCAATCACAGCAACCAAGTGTTCAGAACCGTTACTACCTGCCTCAGCCTTGCTACCCTACTCCTTACTTCGGCTCTTGCCATCTCCTACAGCCTCCGCCCTAGTAATGAGGAACGGGAACTTCGCACCAATCAAGGCAGGACAATATAATCGATCACTGAGAGCCGCTAATGCTGCCACCACCGAAAATCAAAGACTTAAGCAAGCAAGACAACCAAGCTCAGCCACTATCCACTAAGGGGTTCATTGGAATGATTTCAGGCAGTTCAGGTATGGACTTCGAAAGCAAGAGGCAGCACAGAGATAACTTCAGGCTGGTAAATGCAGTGTTTGTCAAACGACCGATCAGGAAATCAAAATGGTCCCATGTACCCATCACATTGACCGAAGCTGACCTCGACTTGAAAAGCTATCCACACTCGGATGCTTTCGTAATCGAAGCACACATGTACAAATGGAGGATTGATAAAGTACTCGTCAATAATAGCAGCTAGGTTGACATAATCTTCCACGGGACACTGCTAAGGATGGGGTACATGGACCAAGACTTGGAACCATCAAACGTGCCACTATATGGCTTCGGCGGAAAGAGAGTGGAGCCTGTAGGAAAGATAAAGTTGCCAGTGTCCTTCGATGACGCAAACAACCCAAGAACAGAATTTGTCACATTCAACGTGGTTAGGCTAAACTACCGATACTTCGCAATCTTAGGGAGGCCCACAATCAATACGTTCCACATCGTGATCCATAATGCATACCATCCGAAGCAATGGAAGCACTGCACAGTAAGAAGGGGCAGAGCCTTCGCAAACAGGTGAAGGACAAGCACCAAACATAAGAGCAAAATTGAAAAACAACACCTTTGCAAGTTATAAGCAAGGGGGCTGACAAAGTAGTTAGAGAAAACTTAGTTTTTCATTTCTCACAAAAAGCCAAAAGTATGTACTCTTTTCCTCGCAGGGGAAAACCCTACCCATGGTGTGAGGTTTTTAATGAAGTGACATGTGTCATAGCAGCTATAAGTAATATAAAGTTGTGTTTCCCCAATGTTCGAAGCAAAAAAAGGCGAAACAACTTCCAAAAGCAAAAGAAGTCCGAACATTCAACCCCATAGCCGTACTCCGCTGGGCATGTAACCTACCACCCTAGTGATGTGACGTAGCCAACTCTCTTTTGCTGGCTGCTAGTGAGATCGGAGTCTCACGGGAGGGAAATGGGTCGCTCACCGATGACGGCAAGAATGTTTCCCAATATTCCCGGAGGAGTTGGAAACGACTATATTCAGCCAGGTGTTGCCGGGAAAAGTTGTCGTATACGACCAGTGTGGTGCATATACGTCGTGTAGTCGAGTTATTCCAGCTAGTATAAAATAGATTCGAATCGTTGTAACTAGCAGAAATGAGTACCGCTTGTTCTGCAGATGTCCTCGCAAACCATGCAACTGATGCCCTGGCAAGGCAGATGTGCTTGCCCTTTCCTCTACGAGGCCCGTGCACGTCTCCACTTTTAGTTGCTTACACCTTGCGAGACAAGCCCTGTCTAGGCCCTTGCCTTCGCTCTTTCCAAAAGAGACACATTCGGTTTTCACTTACTTAACCATGTGATTAACAACTTGTTCTACTAACATTTGAGTAATTGACCTTATGTAACATCTACATAGGATTTTTCAGGATCCTAGGCGTTACGGCCGTGGTGTGGGTTAACAGAGCATGGCAGCGCACCGCGGCGGGAGCTGGCGAAGCTTTTGAGAGGGTTCACTTCTCGATATGGTTGCGGATTAGGTGCGACCACAGCCATTCAGGATCCTAGGCGTTAGGGCCGTGGTGTGGCTCACCGGAGCAGGGCAGCGCACGGCGGCGGGAGCTAGTGAAGCTTTTGAGAGGGTTCAACTTCCATGCAAAATATCATTCCAATGGTTACTCATGGAAAAAAGTTCACTATCCAGAAAGAAAGATATGAATTATTTACCAACAAGAGTCAAAATCTGGACTACACGGAACATATTTCAAATTTCCAAATTTGAGGCACTTCTCGACATGGTTGAGGTTTGGCAAGAGTTGTAAAATCATGAGGACTTCCAACACTTTCCGGAAAGTATTTGTAGGCCTCCAAATTCAAATGTATCAAATAGATACGAATTTTTCATTCAGTCTTAATGTCGCACATGCTTGCAGAATGGACAAAATGAATTGTCTAGCTTGTTTGACATATTGGGAGACTTTCAAAGGGTCAAATGGAGAAAGTTTGAATACGAAACTTGTACAGAATTTTGAAACCTTTCCAGAGAGTATGATCCCAAAGTTTCACAAGATTTAGATCAAGAGCTATGAATTTTTGAAAGACCAGGACAGCTTCATTACCGATACAAAGATTGAGCTCTAGATGTTTCCTTAAGTAAAAGTTTTAACGTCTTGGTTATTTCAAAATATACACCAAACATTCAAAAGGTTGAAAAGGGGAAAAGGCAAATTTTAATTCAGTTATTTGTATGCCATGCCATGATGCAAGTTAATTATTTAACCTAGTCGTTCCTCACCAAATGAAAAAGAAATATTTTCACCGTCTCAGCGGTATACGAACTTTGGTGGCGACCCGTACTGAACCACGTAAGTCAGTCTAAATTATCGACACGTAAGCTAATGTAGTTATGTACCTGCAGAAAATTCATTTCAGAAACAATACATCAAATTCGAAAGAAACTACGAAAATAAGCACAGTTCTACTACTAACGACCCATGGAAAAGGATTGCCTCGTGGTAAGCCACGAGCCATCGATGTCCCGTATTCTCTCGTCCATAGACACGAACCGCTAATTTAAATTGCAAACATACCTGAACCAAAGCCGTAGATGCAAGTATTTAAATAAACATAACCACGGTTAGCATTGCCACCAACTCTAATCATCCTTATATATATATTTGGGCATATACTACTAACGTATTCCTCACCGTATTTACGTCGTTGTTTTATAAAATATGTCATAATTGTTGTATTATCCCAGACAGTGCTCCGGTACCAGCTGAGACAGACCGACCCACGGATCGTGATTCCCGAGGTGCTGTTTAACCAGTACACAAGATAATACAACAATAGACGGGGTTCAAATAGTACATAGTTGAAATTAACATAATTTTACATCAGAGTTTAGTGCAGCGAAAAGTAAACAAGTTCAAGTCTGAAAATACGAAAACGGAAGTAGAAATTAACGTCTAAAAATATACATCGCGACGATACATGGGTGGGTAATCCGAGCCCATACGGATAACCACCGTAACACCCCGGAATTTCACATTCTGGATTGTGCATGAAATTCACAAAATTTTAAAACTTTTTAAAGCATATTAATTATTATCTAAAAGATAACATTTTAATTATATTTCTCTCTTTCTTCCTAAAGAGGAAGAGTTAGTTTTAAACCCAACTATTTAAGAGGAGATATTTTATTTATAAAGTGTATCTATGATTTGTTTTGATTATGAAAATGACTTAATAAAAAGATTTTATTTGTTTATTTTAGAAAGAAATATTTTACACAAGGTATTCTTCCCTTTTCAAGAAAAAGAGAAGTGTGTTATCATTTTATGTGAAACAAGGAGTTATCTTTGTAAAATAAATAAAGTTTGATCTATAGAAACGTTTAGTTAAGAAATACTTTTGATTTATGAAAATAAGTTTATTTCAAAAGGCATTATTTTATACAAGTATTTCACATTGAAAACAAAATGAGAGCTTTATCGTTTCATGTGAGAAAAAGGAGTTATTTCCAAAACTAATTAAAGTTTGATTTGTAAAAGATTTTGCTTTGAGAAATACTTTAATCTGATTTATAGTTAAATACTTTAAATAGGTGAAAAAGGCTTATAAAAAAATGTATTTGATTTATGCAAAGGTTTACTTAATTAACGCAATAGATCTATGAGAAATAGTTTCTTTTATCAATACATGGGGTTTATAAAAAGAACTTAGGAAATAATATTTATTTTTGTTTAAAGTATTTTATTTTGTTTTGGCTCCAAGGTAATTCCAAACAATTAAAATGTTTGTCTTTAGTTGATTAAAGATTGGCTTTAAAAAAAACAATTTATAAACCCTTTTATGCAAAAGCCATTTATTTTCTAAATTTAATTAATTAATATAGGTTATATTTTGGCTGAAATGCATGCATGTTGATTTGTTACATTTGGTCTTTATTGTATGAATATTTCATTCGAAATTTCGAATAGAATTATTTGTATTTATTTAGCTAATAGAAATAGAATAGGAAGAAGAAAATCAAAAGAAAAGAAGAAAACCTATCTTCGATCAATGGGCCGAATTCCCCGGCCCAGCTCTCCCCACTTCTCTCCGCGGCCCAACTTCCCTCTCTCTCTCTCTCCCTTTTCCCCACGGCCGCCGGTGCCTCGGCCCGCCGGCCCCAACCCCAGCCCCGCAGGCCCACGCCACAACCCGCCCGGCCCCGCAAAACCCTAGCGAGCCGCCCCGAGCCCGTACGCCGCCGCCGGCTCCTTGGCGTGCGTGCCACGGCGAGCGGAGCCCTCACGCGCCTACAAATTCCGGAGCGCCGCGTCCCGTGCTGCCCTTTTCGCCCAAGTTCTGCAGCCCCGTCGCACCCACGCCTAGTCGCCGCCACCTCCATTGAAGCCGCCACCCGAGCTCCGTCACGCCGTCGCTCGGAGCCATCGCGCCATCTCCTAGCACCGGAAGAGCTCCGCCACGTCACACCGCCCCCTCCCGCAAGAGTAGACACGAAGACGACGTCCGACGACCTCCCGAGACACAATCGGTCATCGCTGCCCGCACCTTCTCTTCGCGAGCATCCTCCGCCACTCTCCTCGCCGCGTGACCTCCCCGGTGAGCTTCCTCATCGTCCCCGCTCCGCGTAGACGCGCGCACCGACCAAATTGGCCACCGGAGCGCCCTAGCGGCCAACTCCGGCGAGCCTCCATGGAGCGCCACCGCGCCCGTTCATCGCCGGCGTCCCGACCTCGGCCGGAGAAATCGTGGCCGCTAGATCTAGAGCCAACGGTCCGGATTAGAACCCCGAAGGGGTATGAGCCCCGGTCCACGGTGGACCCGTGGACCGAAGCCTTGCCGCGGTCCACCACCGCCGTAGACCCGGTCCACGGATTTTCCTATTTAAAAATAATTTGTTAATCCTGGTAATTGGTAGATTTACACATAGGCCCCCGTAGTTTAATTTAATCACGACCAAGCCCTCTCGTTTTTACATAAACTCCCTTATTTTTAGTTTCAATTATGTTTAAGCCCCCGGTTCCCGATTAAATGGTATTTTTACAAATAAATCCCTGAACTTATTTTTAATTATGTTTAGGTCCTGCACATTTACAAAAAGAACCCTATGTTATTCATAAATTATAATCCCGTCCCGGAATTTTACATTTCAGTCCCTATAATTTTTAATAATTGTGAATAGGTCCCCGGACTTGGCTATTTTGCGAGATAGGCCCCCATAGTTTTACTATTTTAGGTTTAGGTTCTTCTATTTATAAAATCCAACCATAGACTTTATTTAAATTCTGTTTTAATCCTTCCCGCATGCTAGGAATATAAAATTTACAAATTAGCCCTTGTAGTTAGTTAATTTTACGAACGTATAATTTGTGACTAGGTAAATTTACATGCTAGCCCCTTAAGCCTATAGTTAATTACGTTTGTGACCTTTATTTCATAAAAGCCACCCTAGCCTTCGTTTTAGTTCTGTTTTTGACCTAATCTTTTTCGTTAAGACTTTTATCTAATTGTTAAACTATTTTTAGGTCGTTAAGCTATATTTATTCCAACGCTTTAGACATGGCCTTTTTACGAAACAACCCTAACCTTTTATTAAATCACGTTTCTACCCCTGTTTTCTCAAACCACATTAAATCATGTCCTTTTGCAAAATGAACCTTTGTATTTTATAAACATATATTTTTGGACCTTAACCTTTTTAGCAGTTTAGCTATTGAACATTTCCATATTTACAAAATGGTCCTTACTTTGCCGTTTTTACGTTTTAAACCCTAGATCTTTAAATGCTCATAACTTTTCGCTCGTAACTCCGATTAAGCCGATTCTTGGGCTCACGCGATCGTAGCGACGAGTACTATTTATTAGTACTGTTTTTATAGTACTTTAGTATTGTTTGATGTACTGTTCCTTAGTTTGCTTGTATGCTTGTTTTCGGCATGTTTGTATCGGTGTGACGTTAAATAGAAGAACGTACATTTCCACGACCTCAAGAGCAAGACTTGAAAACATGAGCAGCAGCAAAGGGAAACAGGCAAGTGTCCTTGATGCACATTGAGCCTACTTGTTTCCTATCTAAATTTACTTTTAATGCACTCGCATTTAATTTGAATCCTATTGTGTCATATCCTGTTCCATACTATTTCCTTGTCGCCTCGGTTTTGGGTGTAGTGATATAGTATGGGTACGTCATTGCTTAGCATGCTCACAATGGGGTTTACAACCGAACTAAATGCTAATCTTGATTAAGTATCCACTTGAACTTAATGATCAAGAACTGGTAATGCTTTTTAGCAACATGGAACTTAGGTGATCCCGACAGGAGGATTGTCGATGATGGTGCCGGTGCACACTCGTTGGGTGTGGTGGTACCTGTTTGGGATCATAAGGACCGGTTCTTGGAGCGGCAACCCAGGAATTCCGCACAAAGCACGGGGCTGATAATGGGTAGGTAAGGTTCAGTACCAAGGTAACTTCCCGGCTTTGCGGGCGTCGAGGAAGGATGAAGGAAGAAGGTGTCTTCCGGATTCGGGCGAGGAAAGGCGAGTACTTGAAGCCACGGTGCAAGAGGGGGCCTCCGGGTGATGCGTCACTTTTACGGCGGTGAAACCTTAGCATGGGTGTGACATCCCATGTCACGATTAAGGCCAATTCCATAGTTACCACCCTAAGTACATCACTAATCAAGCACTAATGTTAATCACCCAAGCAAGAAAATAAAAATAAAAAGAAAAAGGGGAAAGCTAGTTAAATTTAACCCTAAACCCTAGCCCTAACCAAAAATGCAAAAATTATAAAAACACTACCCCTAGATTTTTGCACCACTGGATTGCTCATGTAAAAAGATGAATTTACAATATTTTTACCAAATTTTTGAACAAAGTTTTGAAGGCCCAAAAATTCAAATTCAAATCTGAAACACTGCTACTTGTGAATTTTGTATGAATTTTTGGAAGCAAGTTTGGAACTTCAAACTAAAAGATGAAAATTAAAGCACATCATTCTGGAGCTCCCCATATTTTTGGTTTTATTTTTGGAGCACCAGAACCATGAATTTTATCCAAATTACCGAACCACAGTTTGAAATCTGAAATTTGAGCTTCGAGCTACGCTTGCCCCCTGGGCAATGGCGACCGGACCGCCGGTCCGGCCAGCCTGGCCGCCGCCCGCGTGCGCCCTGCCCTGTCCCGTCGCCACGCGAGCTCTGGCCAACCCCCAACCGCCCTTGTACCCGCCGCCCAACCCCGGCCGGCCGGCATTGAAGGCCCCGCCCGGCCGCCGCCTCCCCGTCCGCCGCCCTTAGAAAAAACGCCGCGCGAGGGCCAAAGCCGCATCCCGAACCCCCTCAATCATTGCCCAGTTTCCCCTGCTCCTCACCGCACCACCCGCTCGCTCTCTCTTCGCCCGCAGCTCGCGCACGGCCGAGAATTTCCGCCGCCGCCGCCATGGCCGCTCCGGGCGCCTCCGCGTCGTGCGCCGCCTAGGTAGGCCGCCCCGCCCTCCTTCCTTCGCCATTTCGTGCGCAAGGACGTGTCCGAGTTTCCCCCGACGCGCTTCCCTCATCCGCCCCCGTGTCGCCGGGAATTTGAGAAAGAGTTCGCCGCCGCCGCCGCCTTTCCGCCACCTCTCCGACGAGCTCGCACTTCCGGTCATCCCCAACCTCGAGCGAGCCCACGCCGCCACTCTCCATCGCAAGGTGATGCTCTCCGGCCAAACCCCTCCCCCTCTCGCTCCTCGAGCCGCATGCGCGCCGCCGCCGAACCTCCCGCAAACGCCGCCGCTCGTCGCGCCGCCTCTCCGACCACCGCGGGCCCCCGTGGACCCCACCGTCGTGCTCCCCGTCGCATGCGCTTCATTTTCCCCAAAGCTCGGAGCATGAGCTCCACCGTGGCGCCACCACGGCGAACCTCGCCGGCGCCGGCCACCGCGGCCGGAGCCCGCGCCGCCCCTCTCGTTTAAATGTACTCGGTGGCATTTTCGTGATTAGGTCCGAACTTCGTTTGAGTTTAAAAATTTCATATCTAGCGTTTGAATCGTCCAAAAATTGCAAACTAAAATGTTTTGGAAACTAGAAGACCTGCACTTTCATAAAAGTAACATGAACTCCTCAGATCTGGTCATCTTCACATTTTTATAAAAATGACAAAAGTCAATCCCTAAGAACTTAACTAGGCCATAACTTTAAAAATATAATTCCAAATTAAAAGCCACTTGGCCAAAGTCTTCACCCTGACACACATGAATTTTTGGCACTGGAAAATCTCCATTTCATTTCATATTTTTCAAGTTATTGCATTTCTTGCATTCTCTGTATTTAATTTTTAATTAATTCTGTATAAATTATTTTTGCATGAAACTTGGCAATTAATTTCCTTTTGGTACTGTACATATGTAGAAAATCCCATGTTAAATTTTGAGCATGTTAAGTAATGATTTTTGCAAACCCCGGATCTAAACTTCTAAAAAGTCATTTTCAGCACAAGCATAAATAGTTTTATGTTATTAAAAATCGTGTTCATACATATTTATGTAATTTCTACTGTTCATTATGTCCTTTAGCACTGCATGGCAGGTTTAGTCAAAAGGTTTTATGTATTTCACGTATGTATGAATTTTGAAATCGAATTCCTATTTTAAAAGGAAATCGTCATCGCATGTGATGTTAAAATACATAAGCCTAGATTTCTTCGTTTTGTACTATGGAAACTTGCTAAGCTATTAGTGCCAAAACCTACACTAACCACAGCACTCATGTCTATGCCATCAAGTCATTACTCATTATATTAGTATGGTTACGCTTGTTCATGTAATTTGGGTCCCGTAAAAGAAAACAAGAGGCATGTTACGATTGCTAGGGTTTGAGCAAACAAACTTGTGATTAATGTGTTCATAGGCATCTTTACAAAACAGCACACATGCATTACTCTCATCATCGACCTTGTATTCATATGACTTATGCATTGCATTTCATTCCTTAGGTGACGACGCCGAGTTGATCCCGCCGGAAGAAGCTATTGCCACGCTCAACGCTTGTGAGGCTAGTGCTAACTTCGATCACTCTCAAGGCAAGCCCCGGTGCATTCCTATTACTTGAAATGTCTTTCTTTTATCACTATATTAAGGATGATGAATGTGCATTTAAGTTCTAGGCGTTGAATGGAAATCCACATGCATAAATCCCTATATGTCCTATGTCGCTTATGTGTCATATCCTCGTTAGAATTGCTATGCTATGTTTATGGAGTCGACGATAGATCGGGGATCTCACTCATGGTTTATGATTAAATGTGAACATGATGAATTTGGTTAAAATTGAGAACACCCCATTGTGGCTCCGCGAACAAGTTCGAGTTGTGTACCACTTGCATACCTTTCTTATGGGGATTGGTAAACCTATGTAGCTTGTAAGTTGTAAAGTGAGTCGGATATCTCACCGACCCGGAGGTGATGTGTATGGCACGGTGGTTGCACGGGTTGAGGACCGTTGGAGAGTACATGGGTTAAGCCTTGGGCGCGTTGTTGAACGGTCGCAAAGGGGACGTGTACTCGGGGTCGGTGGCCCCGTGTTTTACTTTATGATGAACTCGCGAACGGTGGCCATACGTGTTCTTAAATGATGCGTATGTCGTGCATTTGGGTCTTGTCCTGCAGGATTAATAATTCGATAATTATCGCCGTTTCCTCTCGGTTAATGAGTACCACTTGTTTCGAGCAGTTTACAATGTGTAGTAATGGAAAGAGATGGAAGAGCTTGCGGTTTTACGTTGATATTAAATTTGTATTGCAAACTCTTGTATTGTTAGTATGCTCACTAAAGTTTCCTTACGCAACAACCCTATTAACTTGGCTAAGTAATAAAATTGCCAACCTAATTAGCATAGGTGCTATTTATGCAAAATGCCAAGTTAAACTGGTCAAACCCCATGCATCTAGGAGTCGGTCTTAGATGGCCAATTTGACGGGTAAGACTTGCGGAGTATGTTAGATACTCGAGGCTTTGCCACTACATGTTGATTACAGGTTTCCCGCAAGCCGGTTTTTGTGATTGTTGTGGTAAAGTGGTTTGGGATGGAGAAGAGCCCAAAGAGTGGACCATTGAATGGGTCCCTAGCTCTCCGACCCATGATGAGTGAGCCATGGCCTAGGCCGGCATGGTTCCCTTAAGTTATCTATGTATCGTCGAGTTATGTATTTCGCTTCCGCACTTTAAATTCGAACAAAGATCATGGTTATGTAAGACTTAATTTCGAACCTAATGTATCTTTTATTCGAACTCTATGTTGTAATCAAGACTTAATTATGTAACCTTGCAAATCGTGTATGTTTGTTAATGTGATGCTATGTATGGTTGCTTCGTCAATCATCTCCCAAGGCGATCCGTACCACACTTAACTATCTTTCGGGATAGAGGTGTGACACGTGGTATCGAGCCGACTTGGGATTTGCGTCACGCTAACACTCATTCTAAAAATCTTAAAAAAAAAAAAAACCCGTTTTTGAGTCACGGTGAGGCACGAGTCTAGATAGAAAGGCCAATATAAGGACTATATAGAATGGTGGCAAAACTAACCCCGTGTTATGACTGTTAAATATTTTGCAACTACGGCTTTGGCAAAGGTATGGGATTGAGTGTTGTCAAATTTTCGCATAATATTATTGGTGTGACTCGAATACACTCTTATTCGAGAGCTCCCCATGTGAGGCGAGGTGACATGGATTTATTTTTGGCTTGTTCTTTTGAATTTGATGTAATGTTTCTGGAATCCATCTCTTGCAGGTACATAACAACGTGTTAGCTCGTGTAGTATCGTGTGAGAGGTGTGTGTGTGCCACCGATGCGCTTGTCCGATATTCGTATCGGCGGGCGCGGTCTTTTAATTTTGTGAGGACGTACGGAACGACATATTGAGCATCCATCATCCTTACATATCATCTCATCATGTCAAATATGTGCATGTGAACTTATCTAAATGAAACAATCACCAAAAATTTGATCACCTAGCCTCATTCTCACAAAAGTTTGAAAACCGGAAACGAAAACGTGGCAGATTTCTTAACTCCCGTGAAAATGAGCATAACTTTCAAGTTACTTATCCAAATAAGGCAAATGAGGACTTTCTGGAAAGCTTGTATTGTGCACTACAACAATCTCCTAGTCTCGGGTCTTGTAAAAATCTGGAACGTAGCTAGAATTGCCCATTACAGAGAGCTGTTCTGGAAATTTTCAGAATGTGCTCCGGTTCTGTCCCTGTCGTAGATCGTGCGTAACTTTCAAACGACAAGTCGGATTGAGCTGTTCTAGGATGCGTTGGAAAGCTTAAGAATTGGTCTAAAACTTTTGTAACAAACTAAAAGTTTGATTCTGCCCAGAAACAGGAGTAATTATCGAGTTTCCGTAACGTGTCAAATCTGTCCAGAAAAATGGAACCGTGTTAGGATTGGGCGAAAAGTTTGTTGCTTTCTTTTGCTAAGTTGGTGCCATTCCATCATTCATGCGTTACTTATTTAGCATGTTTTGTTGTTGGATCTTGAGTTTTGACTTATGTTTCAAAATTCTCCGACAGATGGCCCCCGGCAAGCTCATGTTGGACCGTGAGAACCTCGCGTGGCGGGTGCTCGAGTTGGAGCAGGAGCGTGCTGCCCTGCAGGCCACCCTCGCCACCCGCGACGCCGAGCTTACCACTCGCGACGCCGAGCTCGCCGCTCGCGACGCCGAGCTTGCTGCCCGCACCGCCGAGCTAGCCGAGCGCACTACCGAGGTGGACACCCTCCGTACGCAGCTCGAGTATAGCGAGACGGAGCGTTGGAACTTCTTCGAGCAGCTCCACGACGCCCACCTTGCCCTTGAGGGCAATGGAGCCGCCGCTCTGCAGGCCACGCTTGATGAGCGTGATGCCCAGCTCGCCGCCGCGAATGAGGAGAACTACGTCCTCTCCGGCCAGGTGGATGCCCTTCTCGAGGAGAAGGATGAGTTGGATGTTACTCTCTTGGAGACTCGGGCGCTAGGGATGCTTTGGAGGGAGACCTCCGGAACGCCCAGGCGACCATAGCGCATAACAACGCTACCATTGAGCATCTCCAAGCCGCCAACGACGCCCTGCACGCCATCCTTAATGGCGGACCTCCCGAGCCACTTGAGATCATCCCACCCGAGGAGGATGTGGAGATGAGCGATGGCGAGGATGTTTCCGACGTTGAGGACGGAGCACCACCCTCTCCCATGAGGGATGACGCCGACTACTACGGCGATGACGACGAGTAGTTGTCACGACCGGTGGTCGTAGCTCTATGTGTGTAGGAGTTGTAATCTCGTGAGGCATGTAACCGTGTTGGAAACAATTCGCGTGTTGTTACTTAAGCTCTCCGAGATTTGTGTTTGTTTATGGGTCACATGTGATGTAACCTAAGACCGTGTTGTGTCGGATTCGTGGTTTTCCGTGTACCAAAAATCTCTATCATGTTGCTACTATGTTAGAATCTATGGAATATGTGTGTTGCCAATGCATTATGCTTATTTCATCAATATTTTCTTCGTACATGCAATCTGAAATTTTTGGTCCCTTATGCCCAATGTCATGTTTTCTTGCTATTTTAGCTCTTGGTCTAATGAGCTAACGTGAGAAAAATTTTTATGCATGACAGATGGTGAATACCCGCCGTGGTGAAGCTTCCGGAAGTGGGCATGGTGCGAGGGAAGAGCAACTCCCTAACCCTCCACCTCTCACGCCGTTGGAACAACTCGTGGCCAACCAAAACGAGATGTTCCGCTTGTTCTTTGCAAGCCAAGCCAACCAAGGACAAGGCCAAGGACCGCCACCCCAAGGGCCGAGGAATTCCACCTATGCCGACTTTTGGGCCACTCAACCGCCCAAGTTTGGTGAAGCTACTACCGATCCGTTGGAGGCGGATAATTTTCTCCGCATCATTGAGTCGAAGTTTGCTCTCCTCAATTGCACATCGGAGCAAAAGGTTCTCTTTGCGGCTCAACAACTTCGTGGCTCCGCTAGTGCATGGTGGGCAAGTTTCACCGCCGCACTTCCCGCCGGTACCCAAGTGAACTGGCCGGACTTTTGCACCGCATTTCGCGCGCATCACATTCCCGCCGGTCTCATGAAGCGCAAGTTGCAAGAGTTCCTTAGCTTGAAGCAAGGTACGGAACCGTGCAAGAGTATGCACGGAAGTTCAACTACTTGGCTCAATATGCATCCTATCATGCCGACACGGATGACAAGAAAAAGGATTGCTTTCGTTCGGGGCTAAGCCCGAAGTTGCAAGATCGCTTGGCTCAAGTCACTACCGGCACGTTCAATGACTTGATGAGTGCCGCAATCGTGCAAGAAGATGCTATCCGTGCCCACCAAGAGGACAAGAAGAGGAAGCGTGCCGTAGGAAATCCATCCGGCTCCGCTCCGCCCAAGTACAAGCTAGCTATCACTTCCCCGACCGGACAGAAGTTTCGGGCCGCATTGCCGCCGACGGGGGCTCACGTCGGCTTGTGCCGCAGCAACACCACCACTCCCACGGTGGAAATCAGCAGCATACCACCTCGTTCCGCCCTCCACAGCAGCAATACCAAGGTGCTAGGCCCGGTCCGCAAGGTCCGTGCTTTAATTGTGGACGTCCGGGTCATTTCGCAAAGGATTGCCGTGTTCCGACACGCAACCCGGGCAGCAACAACAACAATGGTTCCGGAAGTGGCAACAACAATCAAAACCGTAATGGAAATAATGGGAATGGGAACCGCAATCAATCCTCCACTCCGAATGCTAAGAATGGCCGAGTCAACTATACCACGGCCGAAGAGATTCAAGCGGGAGAACCGGTACTTTCGGGTATGTTTTCGGTCAACAACCACTCCACTTTGGTTCTTTTTGATTCAGGTGCAACTCATGATTTCATTAGTCAAGCATGTGCAAAAACCCTACAACTCACTCCTACCGTTTTGGATATTCCCTATATCATCACATCACCCGGTGGAAAAATAAAAACAAACCTAGAGTTGAGGCAAGTCCCACTACACCTAGAAAGAAAAATATACCCCTCTTCTCTCATAGTTTTGTGTGGGCAAGGAATAGATATAATTCTAGGTATGAGGTGGATGAAACTCCATAGAGCCGTTTTACACATCGATTCTCGTGAAGTTCACCTAAACTCCCCACTCCATGGTTCATCTATTCTCCGATTGCCCCACCCAAAATTCTCCACTTCAAAAATCTACCATCTTGGGGAAAACGGATTGAGGATATTCCCGTGGTATGTGAGTTTCCCGATGTTTTTCCGGATGACTTACCGGGCATGCCACCCGATCGGGATGTCGAGTTTAAAATTGAGCTCCAACCCGGTACGGCACCAATTTCCCGTAGGCCGTACAAGATGGCTCCCAATGAGCTAGCAATCTTAAAAGAGCAATTGAGTGAGCTTATGGATAAAGGATATATTCGCCCTAGTTCATCTCCGTGGGGATGTCCCGCTCTCTTTGTGAAGAAGAAAGACAAGACGCTACGTCTATGTGTGGATTACCGCCCTCTCAATGCGGTGACTATCAAGAATAAATACCCGCTCCCTCGAATCGATATTCTCTTTGATCAATTAGTTGGTGCTAAGGTTTTCTCTAAGATTGATCTCCGATCCGGTTACCATCAAATCAAGATCCGAGCCGAAGATATTCCAAAAACCGCATTCTCTACGCGGTATGGTCTCTTTGAGTATCTCGTCATGTCTTTTGGGCTCACGAATGCCCCGGCTCATTTTATGTACTTGATGAATTCGGTATTTATGCCCGAGTTGGATAAGTTTGTCGTGGTCTTCATTGACGACATTCTTATTTATTCGAAGTCCGAAGAAGAGCATGCCGAACACCTTCGCATTGTTCTCCAACGGCTTCGTGATCATCAATTGTATGCCAAGTTTAGCAAATGTGAATTTTGGTTGAAGCAAGTGCCTTTCTTGGGTCACATTATTTCCGCGGAAGGTGTCGCCGTTGACCCAAGTAAAGTGGGAGACGTGCTTGCTTGGAAATCCCCAAGGTCGGTGAGACAAATCCGGAGTTTTCTAGGTCTTGCCGGCTACTATCGGAAATTCATTCCCAATTTTTCAAGCATAGCCAAGCCTATGACAAAATTGTTGGAGAAAGATGCTAAGTTTAAATGGAGCCGTGAATGTGAAGAAGCCTTCCAAACTCTCAAGAAGCATTTGACATCCGCTCCGGTGTTAGCACAAGCCGACATCACCAAGCCGTTTGACGTGTATTGTGATGCGTCCGGCACCGGTCTAGGATGTGTGTTAATGCAAGAAGGTCGTGTCATTGCTTATGCTTCTCGTCAACTTCGCAAGCATGAACAACATTACCCCACTCATGATTTGGAGCTAGCCTCGGTTGTCCTTGCTTTAAAAACTTGGAGGCATTATCTACTTGGAAATCTTGTCAATCTTTACACCGATCATAAGAGTCTCAAATATATCTTCACCCAACAAGAGTTGAATATGAGGCAACGAAGATGGTTGGAATTAATCAAGGATTATGAGTTGGAAATCCATTATCATCCGGGTAAAGCTAACGTGGTTGCCGACGCTTTGAGTCGCAAGGATCAATGCAATCATATCACCGGTTGTTCTAAGGAAAACTCGGAAATTTCAGATTCTAGTGAACCGAGTTTTCGAGTCGTTCCCTATGGTTCGCTATATAATCTAGCTCTCATCCCTACCCTTCGTGAGGAAATTATTGAGGCGCAAAAGAAGGACGAAGGTATGGAATTTATTCGGCAAAAGATTGAGAAAGATGAAGCTACATGTTTCCGACAAGACGACAATGGTGTATTATGGTTCAACCGACGTCTCGTTGTTCCAAAGGATATGGAATTACGAAAGAAAATAATGGATGAGGCACATTTGTCTAAATATTCCATACACCCCGGTAGCAATAAAATGTATCGCGGCCTAAGAGAAAAATTTTGGTGGACACGCATGAAGCGTGAGATTGCACGGTATGTGGCCGAGTGTGATATTTGTCAACGAGTGAAAGCCGACCACTTGAGAAAAGCCGGATTATTGAACCCGTTAAAAATTCCCGTTTGGAAGTGGGAGGACATTGCTATGGATTTTATAGTTGGATTGCCTCTCACATCAAAGAAGCACGATTCAATTTGGGTTATTGTGGATAGGTTAACCAAGTCCGCACATTTCATCCCCGTCCATACTACCTACAATACCAAGAAATATGCCGAGCTATACATCTCAAGAGTGTTGTGTTTGCATGGAGTACCTAAAACCATTGTTTCCGATCGAGGTCCGCAATTTGTATCTCGCTTTTGGGAACAATTGCATTCTTGCCTTGGAACCACCCTCATTAGAAGCTCCGCATATCACCCGCAAACGGATGGACAAACCGAAAGATTGAATCAATATTTGGAGGATATCTTGAGAGCATGTGCTATGGAAAATAGAGGAAATTGGGATGATTGTCTTCCATTCGCCGAATTCTCGTACAACAATAGCTATCAAGAGAGTTCGGGAATGTCACCATTTGAAGCATTGTATGGTCACTCTTGTCGTACACCCCTAAATTGGTCGGAAGCGGGAGAGAGAACTACTTTTGGTCCCGATCTTGTCACCCAAGCCGAAAAAAAGGTCCGACAAATTCAAGCCAACATGAAAGCCGCACAATCTCGTCAAGTGAGCTACGCTAACAAGAGGAGACGCCCTTTGGAATTCGAGAAGGGAGATCACGTTTATCTTCGTGTCTCTCCGAATAAGGGCGTATCTCGGTTTGGAATTAAAGGAAAGTTAGCACCCCGCTATATCGGACCCTATCCGATTGTGGAAAAGCATAGCGCGGTTGCTTACCGATTGCAACTACCGGAAAGTCTTGCTCGAGTGCACAATGTGTTCCACGTATCTCAACTCAAGAAATGTTTGAAGCCTCCGATAGATGTGGTCATTTCCGACACCGATCAACTAGAAGAAGATCTCTCCTACCCCGAATACCCCGTCCGGATTATCGATCAAAGCGACCGAGTAACTCGCAATCGCACCATCACCTTCTACAAAGTACAATGGAGTAACCACACCGAAGAAGAAGCAACTTGGGAACAAGAGGATTTTCTAGAGAAGAATTTTCCCGAGTTCCTCGCGTCACACAAATCGGTAAATTCTCGCTCTCCCTCTCCTTAATTCGTAGCGATTCTCGGGACGAGAATTTCTTTAAGGGGGAGGGCTGTGACATCCCATGTCACGATTAAGGCCAATTCCATAGTTACCACCCTAAGTACATCACTAATCAAGCACTAATGTTAATCACCCAAGCAAGAAAATAAAAATAAAAAGAAAAAGGGAAAGCTAGTTAAATTTAACCCTAAACCCTAGCCCTAACCAAAAATGCAAAAATTATAAAAACACTACCCCTAGATTTTTGCACCACTGGATTGCTCATGTAAAAAGATGAATTTACAATATTTTTACCAAATTTTTGAACAAAGTTTTGAAGGCCCAAAAATTCAAATTCAAATCTGAAACACTGCTACTTGTGAATTTTGTATGAATTTTTGGAAGCAAGTTTGGAACTTCAAACTAAAAGATGAAAATTAAAGCACATCATTCTGGAGCTCCCCATATTTTTGGTTTTATTTTTGGAGCACCAGAACCATGAATTTTATCCAAATTACCGAACCACAGTTTGAAATCTGAAATTTGAGCTTCGAGCTACGCTTGCCCCCTGGGCAATGGCGACCGGACCGCCGGTCCGGCCAGCCTGGCTGCCGCCCCGCGTGCGCCCTGCCCTGTCCCGTCGCCACGCGAGCTCTGGCCAACCCCCAACCGCCCTTGTACCCGCCGCCCAACCCCGGCCGGCCGGCATTGAAGGCCCCGCCCCGGCCGCCGCCTCCCGTCCGGCCGCCCTTAGAAAAAACGCCGCGCGAGGGCCAAAGCCGCATCCCGAACCCCCTCAATCATTGCCCGGTTTCCCTGCTCCTCACCGCACCACCCGCTCGCTCTCTCTTCGCCCGCAGCTCGCGCACGGCCGAGAATTTCCGCCGCCGCCGCCATGGCCGCTCCGGGCGCCTCCGCGTCGTGCGCCGCCTAGGTAGGCCGCCCCGCCCTCCTTCCTTCGCCATTTCGTGCGCAAGGACGTGTCCGAGTTTCCCCCGACGCGCTTCCCTCATCCGCCCCCGTGTCGCCGGGAATTTGAGAAAGAGTTCGCCGCCGCCGCCTTTCCGCCACCTCTCCGACGAGCTCGCACTTCCGGTCATCCCCAACCTCGAGCGAGCCCACGCCGCCACTCTCCATCGCAAGGTGATGCTCTCCGGCCAAACCCCTCCCCTCTCGCTCCTCGAGCCGCATGCGCGCCGCCGCCGAACCTCCCGCAAACGCCGCCGCTCGTCGCGCCGCCTCTCCGGCCACCGCGGGCCCCCGTGGACCCCACCGTCGTGCTCCCCGTCGCATGCGCTTCATTTTCCCCAAAGCTCGGAGCATGAGCTCCACCGTGGCGCCACCACGGCGAACCTCGCCGGCGCCGGCCACCGCGGCCGGAGCCCGCGCCGCCCCTCTCGTTTAAATGTACTCGGTGGCATTTTCGTGATTAGGTCCGAACTTCGTTTGAGTTTAAAAATTTCATATCTAGCGTTTGAATCGTCCAAAAATTGCAAACTAAAATGTTTTGGAAACTAGAAGACCTGCACTTTCATAAAAGTAACATGAACTCCTCAGATCTGGTCATCTTCACATTTTTATAAAAATGACAAAAGTCAATCCCTAAGAACTTAACTAGGCCATAACTTTAAAAATATAATTCCAAATTAAAAGCCACTTGGCCAAAGTCTTCACCCTGACACACATGAATTTTTGGCACTGGAAAATCTCCATTTCATTTCATATTTTTCAAGTTATTGCATTTCTTGCATTCTCTGTATTTAATTTTTAATTAATTCTGTATAAATTATTTTTGCATGAAACTTGGCAATTAATTTCCTTTTGGTACTGTACATATGTAGAAAATCCCATGTTAAATTTTGAGCATGTTAAGTAATGATTTTTGCAAACCCTGGATCTAAACTTCTAAAAAGTCATTTTCAGCACAAGCATAAATAGTTTTATGTTATTAAAAATCGTGTTCATACATATTTATGTAATTTCTACTGTTCATTATGTCCTTTAGCACTGCATGGCAGGTTTAGTCAAAAGGTTTTATGTATTTCACGTATGTATGAATTTTGAAATCGAATTCCTATTTTAAAAGGAAATCGTCATCGCATGTGATGTTAAAATACATAAGCCTAGATTTCTTCGTTTTGTACTATGGAAACTTGCTAAGCTATTAGTGCCAAAACCTACACTAACCACAGCACTCATGTCTATGCCATCAAGTCATTACTCATTATATTAGTATGGTTACGCTTGTTCATGTAATTTGGGTCCCGTAAAAGAAAACAAGAGGCATGTTACGATTGCTAGGGTTTGAGCAAACAAACTTGTGATTAATGTGTTCATAGGCATCTTTACAAAACAGCACACATGCATTACTCTCATCATCGACCTTGTATTCATATGACTTATGCATTGCATTTCATTCCTTAGGTGACGACGCCGAGTTGATCCCGCCGGAAGAAGCTATTGCCACGCTCAACGCTTGTGAGGCTAGTGCTAACTTCGATCACTCTCAAGGCAAGCCCCGGTGCATTCCTATTACTTGAAATGTCTTTCTTTTATCACTATATTAAGGATGATGAATGTGCATTTAAGTTCTAGGCGTTGAATGGAAATCCACATGCATAAATCCCTATATGTCCTATGTCGCTTATGTGTCATATCCTCGTTAGAATTGCTATGCTATGTTTATGGAGTCGACGATAGATCGGGGATCTCACTCATGGTTTATGATTAAATGTGAACATGATGAATTTGGTTAAAATTGAGAACACCCCATTGTGGCTCCGCGAACAAGTTCGAGTTGTGTACCACTTGCATACCTTTCTTATGGGGATTGGTAAACCTATGTAGCTTGTAAGTTGTAAAGTGAGTCGGATATCTCACCGACCCGGAGGTGATGTGTATGGCACGGTGGTTGCACGGGTTGAGGACCGTTGGAGAGTACATGGGTTAAGCCTTGGGCGCGTTGTTGAACGGTCGCAAGGGGACGTGTACTCGGGGTCGGTGGCCCCGTGTTTTACTTTATGATGAACTCGCGAACGGTGGCCATACGTGTTCTTAAATGATGCGTATGTCGTGCATTTGGGTCTTGTCCTGCAGGATTAATAATTCGATAATTATCGCCGTTTCCTCTCGGTTAATGAGTACCACTTGTTTCGAGCAGTTTACAATGTGTAGTAATGGAAAGAGATGGAAGAGCTTGCGGTTTTACGTTGATATTAAATTTGTATTGCAAACTCTTGTATTGTTAGTATGCTCACTAAAGTTTCCTTACGCAACAACCCTATTAACTTGGCTAAGTAATAAAATTGCCAACCTAATTAGCATAGGTGCTATTTATGCAAAATGCCAAGTTAAACTGGTCAAACCCCATGCATCTAGGAGTCGGTCTTAGATGGCCAATTTGACGGGTAAGACTTGCGGAGTATGTTAGATACTCGAGGCTTTGCCACTACATGTTGATTACAGGTTTCCCGCAAGCCGGTTTTTGTGATTGTTGTGGTAAAGTGGTTTGGGATGGAGAAGAGCCCAAAGAGTGGACCATTGAATGGGTCCCTAGCTCTCCGACCCATGATGAGTGAGCCATGGCCTAGGCCGGCATGGTTCCCTTAAGTTATCTATGTATCGTCGAGTTATGTATTTCGCTTCCGCACTTTAAATTCGAACAAAGATCATGGTTATGTAAGACTTAATTTCGAACCTAATGTATCTTTTATTCGAACTCTATGTTGTAATCAAGACTTAATTATGTAACCTTGCAAATCGTGTATGTTTGTTAATGTGATGCTATGTATGGTTGCTTCGTCAATCATCTCCCAAGGCGATCCGTACCACA
>JAUNZO010000315.1:0-158038 GCA_031894775.1 Chloris gayana | reverse complement strand
GTCCCTAGACTCCAAAGCATAAGCGAGACCATCATTCGATCCCTCCAGGAAGTGCTCTTGCTTCTTCTCATCGGTGTCCACTTCTCCCGGAGCATAGCGTGAAAGCTGAGTGAAGCGGTGCGGATACTCACCGACGGACATGGAACCTTGCACCAAGTCCCGGAACTCCTTCTTCTTGACTTTCATGACACCACGAGGAACATGGTGAGCCCCGAAACTGGTCACAAACTCCTGCCAAGTGATATTAGTCGGGTCCTGATGGGCATTCACCAATGCCTCCCACCATTCAGCAGCTGGGCCCTCAAGCCGGTGTGAAGCATACAACACCTTCTCCCTGTCGTTGCACTCGAACAACTAGCAGCTTCTTCTCAATGGTCTTCAGCCAGTCATCAGCATCAAGAGGATCCTTAGCTTGTGAGAATGGCACGGGTTTGGTCCTCCGGAACTCTCCCAACTTATCCCTAGGTGGCGGAGCCGGCGCTTCGTGGTTCCGGTTCCGGTGGTTCTGCTGGTTCTGCTGCATCCGGATCATGTTCTGCTGCATGGTCCGAAGGATCCGGGCTTGCATGGCCAAAACTTGCGCCGGAGTAGGTTCCGGTGGTGCATCCCCATCGTTGTCGTTGTTGTTGTTGTTGCGCCTCGCCATCCGTTGAGTCAAACAGGATTGAAAAGTTCACTTCATGTTTGCACGGTCAACAAGGAAAAGATCATGATAAAGATAATCAAGGACATGATGGAGGTAGAAATAGAGCGACAAGTGTAAGTTAAAGGGTAGATAATAAGAATTAAGCAGGAGATGAGCAATATTATAGGAAATTAAACATATCAACGGGCAACATAGATATTCCATGAGATAGAAATAAATAGCTATGAATGAGTATAAACAAATGATATGGATCGGTGATAAGGATATAGATAAAAGAACTAAAGAGAGAATATAACCCAAACTAATATTTTATTAACTCCTTAATGTATGATAAACGGATGGTTGTAAGACATGCCTTACATCCCATCGACACTCAAGCAAAAACTCCAAATGACAAGCATCACTCCAAACATTGTAGCAAACCAAGCATGAGGACGTACTAAGACTAAGACTATCTATCGACGGTAAACTTTAACTAACTCGATTAACTACTCGACCTATCCTCATGGACCTAAATGATGACTCTCCCGGACAACTACTCCTCCGGAGGTGGCGGGGGTGGTGCGGTTGCCAAACGCAGAAGCTCTCCGCGGGGAGGGGAGCTAGGCGGCACGGTGGGTGATGGTGGCGCCTCCTCGGGGTCTTCCTCGTCCTCTTCATCCTCGGGGGTCGAGCATCTCATGGAGAGACATGATCCTCTCCTCTTGCTCCGCGTTGCGGCGGTGTAGATCTTCAATCTCATCCAAAGCCTCGGTCGGCATGAAGTCCATAGCTCTAGTGAGGCGCACTTGCTCCTTAAGTCCGTCCATCGGTGTCTCCGGCAGGTGCGGGCATCACCGTAGTGTCCAAGCTGCAGCTATCTCCGTAGGGGAAGTGAGCAAGCCGGGAGTGGCGCATATCGGTGTCCCTCCTAGCGCGTAACACAAGAAGAGCTTGACGAGCAGCATCGCGAATCCCAAGCATCGAAGGTAGATCTTGGGGCGGTGGCGTGGTGCTCACGAAGGGTGCGGCGCATGCCGTCATTTGTGCACCGGCGGTAGAGGATCACCGACACCCTCCACCGGTAGCCTCTCCCACGCAGCGCTGTCCCGGTTCCAATGTAGAGAGGAGCGTCGTGGAAACCGAGCCCTTGAAGCATGTACGACGAGTGTTGGGGTAGTAGCCGGCATGCGATCCATTGGAGTGAGCCACCATGGCGGGCTGGCACATCCAAGCAGCGCCCTCGGGGATGCGAGTGGGCTGAACAACCACTCTCTTGCGCGGAGTGAGCTTACAACGAACCATCTATAAAGTTTTGAATAGAGGGGTTAGTAAAGTGTTTTCATAAACAAGAAGGTAGTAAAAGCAACAAGATGAGTATAGATAAACAAGTTTTAAGTAATATATATAGTTTTGAGAATAAGCTTTTAAAATAATAGCTAAGACACGAAGACTCTAACTAAACTAGCGTCCTACGGTTGACACGGCTACGATACCACTTTGTCACACCCGGCCTTAAGGCCAAGACCGAATGCATAGCTATATGTGTGCCGGGATCGGTTAATCACACATATAGAGACAATAGTGAAATAACAAGTATAACCAATGTCATAGTATAGCTTATTACATCGTCTCAAGCGTATCTTTATTACATAACTTTATTAAAATGTCTCAAAGGACTAAACTAAACTCAGCGGAAGACTCCATACGCCACGGGCAATCAACCGGGGAAATGCACGCCTAGTAGTAGTCTTCATCAAGGTACCTCCTTTCGGCTTCGAGCAGCAGTAGTGTATAGCAACAGGAAATAGCAAGAGTGAGTACATGTCGTACTCAAGCAAGTGTGGGAAAAATGACATGCAAGCTGTATAAAAGGAAAGCCGACACAGGGTTTGCAATAGAAGCACCTATACTAGTCAAGTTAATTAAACAACCTATTTACTATGTGATAAAAGCACCAACAGGTTACCCCACCTGTTAACCACCGCAAGCTACCCTACTTGCGGAAACCACACTACAGAGTTACCCCGCTCGTAGCTCACCTCACTACAAGTTACCCCGCTTGTAGCTACCAAAGGGTTACTCCACCCAAACCATCCCTCTAGTTCTCGTGAGGATCCGAGGCCGTTCGTGACCGTGAACACGGCTGTTAATAACAGCTTTTACACTCTGCAGAGGTTGCACAACTTTACCCACAGTGTCGGTGATTCTATCACTATTCGGTGACTAAAACCTCCATTATGCCAGACACACTTCCGAAGGTATGAGGCCAAGAGATCACCGCAAGGTCTTTTCTAAGGACTTCCCAGCTTGCAAAACGTCCATGCTAAGGTTTCACCGCCGTAAAAGTGACGCATCACCCGGAGGCCCCCTCTTGCACCGTGGCTTGAAGTACTCCGCCTTTCCTCGCCCGAATCCGTAAGACACCTTCTTCCTTCATCCTTCCTCGACGCTTGCGAACCGGGAAGCTACCTCGGTACTAAACCTTACCTACCCATTATCAGCCCCGTGCTTTGTGCGGAAGTCCCGGGTTGCCGCTCCAAGAACCGGTCCTTATGATCCCCAACAAGTACTACCGCAGCCCAATAGTACTACTACGAGTACCCGTGCATTCCCGCACCATCATCCACATCCTCCTGTCGGGATCACCTAAGTTCCATGTTGCTAAAAAGCATCCCCCAATTCATGATCATTATATTCAAGTGAATAATTAATCAAGCTTAGCATTTAGTTCAGTTTGAACCCCATTAAAAGCAACTAGCAATGACGTACCCATCCTAACATACTACACCATAACCAAGGCGACAAGGTAGAATAGGGAACGGGGTATGACACAAATAGGATTGAAATTAAACAAGTAATGCATGTAATGTAAATTCGGAAAGTAAGAAAGTAGGCGCAATGTGTATCAAGGACACCTGTCTGTCTCCTCTTGCTCGCTGCTGCTCAAACTCGGGTCCCGGGAATCCTCGTACTCTTCCTCGTCTATTTTCGTCACGCCGGAAAACACACATACATAGCAAATAAGAAACAGTACACCAAACAATGCCTACTGTCTATGAAAATAGTACCATTAAATAGTACTCGTCACTACGAACTCGTGAGCGCAAGAATCACCTAAATCGGAGTTACGAGCTAAAAGTTATGAACGTTTTAAGATCTAAGGTTTAATTTACAAAACAAGCAGCTTCAGGGACCTATTTGTAATTACTAAAAAGTTACGGGGACCTATTTGTAATTATGGAAAGTTTAGGGGCCTAAATGAAAAAGTACGGGACTAAAATATAATTTAGGAAAAACTTAGGGGTGTTTATGTAAAATTATAGGACCTAAACATAATTATAAAATTACTCGGGGCTTAAGTGTAAAAATTACAATATCGCGCCCTAACGAGATTAAATTATAATTATTAATTAACCTAAGGGTGCTTATGTAAAAGTGGGGGTTCTTTATTAATTTATTAAGACGACGGGGGTGTTTTTGTAAAGCTGCCGTAACGATTCGATTAATCTAATCGGACCGTCCGTGCCGGATCGGACGGTGGGGATTCATCCGGCGGGGTGGCGGCGGCCGACGGACGCCGACGAGCGGCGGCGCCATTAGGGCTCGCCGGAATTGGGCGGAACAGGGGCTACGAGTGCCCTAAACTTGGTGCGGAAGAGTCCTACGCGGAGCGGGGATGATGGCGCACTCACTAGAGGGGTTGCGCGGCGACGAGAGAGAGCGGTGGCGGCTCGCGACGACGACGGCCGGACGGAGAACTCGGTCGAGTCGCGCGTGCAGCTCCGGCGATGGCTCGGCTTCGGGCTTCACCGGCGGCGGCGGTAGGACGACGGGGAGGACGGCGTGCGGTCCACGCGGCGACGCGAGGGCTCCGAGCGGCGGCGCGACGGTGAGGGCTAGGCGGCGGCGATGGCGGCGACTAGGGCACGAAACTTGGGGGTTTTCTCGGGAAGGCCGAGGCTCGGGAGTTGCGACGCGTTATGAAGGGGTGCGGGGCACGGCACACACGCCTAGGATGGCCGAATCGGAGGTGGATTCGCCTCCGATTTGGTTCGGGTTTGGGGTGGGCTCGCGCGGGCCCGAGGCGGGCCGAGTCGGGCCGGCAGCAGAGGGAAGAAGAAAAGGGGAGGGAAAAGGGGATTGGGCCGGGAAATTTCGGCCCATGGCCAGGGAATTCGGTTTCTTCTTCTTCTATTTTTCTTTTCTTATTTCTAACTTCTAATTTGTAGTTTAAATTCGAACGAATTCTATTCGATTTTCGAAATCAAGTTTTCAAACAAATAAAACCTAATGCAACTATCGAGCATGAATGCAACAAACATGATTTTATAAATAATAATAAAATAATTAATTTAAATGGAAATTTAATTCTTAACCTAGGATAAATACTAGCATCCTAATAAAATAAATCAAATTTTATTTTATTGCGAATTTTGAAAATCGGGGTGTTACACGGATCCGGCGGCGTCCTCGCCGGATTCGACGCCG
Source organism: Chloris gayana (assembly GCA_031894775.1). Classification (NCBI taxonomy): domain Eukaryota; kingdom Viridiplantae; phylum Streptophyta; class Magnoliopsida; order Poales; family Poaceae; genus Chloris; species Chloris gayana. Next base: position 152,922 of record JAUNZO010000315.1, on the reverse strand, counting down.
GGGAGGGGTGGTGCATCGTTGCGCTACCGAGAAGGGGTGGCACGAGTGTGGCATCACGGATCCGGCCGCCTCGTGACCCTCCTCGCCGGATCCGGCGGTGAGGAGGACGGATGGCCGGGGAGGGGGCGCCGGCGATGCGACCGTAGAGGGGGCAGCTGGATCCGCGATGCCACACCACGTCGACGACGCAACCGGGGAGGTGCAGCTAGCACCGGCCAGGGAGAGGGAGAGAGAGAGAGAGAGAGAGAGAGAGAGAGATGTGGGCGAAAATAATTTTCTCATGGCCTTCTCCATTCTTTTAACTAGTTGATAACCCGCGCGTTGCAGCGGGACTAAAAGATATTAATTTTAAAATTCCAATCTTGAAATAATTGTGTTAAGCTCTAACATCTATTCTTTATCTAAATGGTTGAAATTAATTATGATGACGTGGCGCAACGTGGATTGAGAGAAATAGCCATTAAAACGTGCTAGTGGGTTGCATCTTTTATATATATAAGTAGATTACAGTCGTAGGAAACAAAAACATGGACATGTGGGGTATGTAGGCACAGCAATTTAATATTTCTAGCTCCTTCCATATCGTATAAGTTGTGCTACACATAGAAACAATCAGCACAAAGTGATGGTAAGAGGTGCACATTTGCCATTGGCACATGCATTATAGGTTTCCAAGCATGTGGCAATGATTATAGTATTACATGAAAAGTGGCTTGACATGCCACCCCTCCAATGCTTCAAACATGCCCCTGTAGCTATGTACAAAAAGGAGAGTGTAACTTTCAACTGAATTCATGCAGCTGCCATCTAACCATATTGAAGTATCTATATGTAGTTCCTGGTTGCCAATTCATTCAAGCTACGTTGCAAGAGGGCAACTATTGCTGCAAGTCATACGAGAATCTATCCTCATTCATTTATCATGTAGGAATGTACTCCAGAACCGTGTGTGGTAATTAGTTTAGTGCTTGCATTCTTTTCTGATTTGTGAACACAAACTATAATTTCTTAAAACAAAAGGCACACATAGATGTTACCTTTGGTGGAACTATATAATATACTACACTAATTCTTTTTACGCATGTCATTATTATTTGTTTTTGGTTTAGAAACCACATGTAATAACATGGGTGGACAGTATTTCGAAATTCTCTGCCCATTCAGATCTTCACTTCAGGCACATGCCATGGACAGCTTTGTTAGGTACATTTTTGGCAGGTTCAACTTGTAACAAATCTGATGTTTGTATAGCATTGCAATTATCTTGACTGCACGAAAATGGTTGCTATATATTGATCTCCAAAAAATATAGTGGCGAATCTGATGTCAAATATTTGACATTTATGATTCACTGATTTTTTTTTCAAAAATACATGACAATGCAAATTTTCCTTTCAGCTCTCTCTTCAGCAGCTCTCCGATCTTGCTCTTCCCGCAGACGGCTTGGTTTCAACTCTTCGGCTGAATGGCCTTCACCTTCCTCATGCGCCACGACCTCCGGAATGGCATCCAAGGTTGGTGCTTGCGACAGTGCTCCGGGAAGGTCATTATTAATCACATTGATGCATTCACTGCCTCCAAAGCATTTGCCGCTTCCGAAGCACCCGACACTTGTGGGTCTGCATGCCTAGTTCGTCCTTCGGCCATCTTGACGGACTTCTTGTTTGATCCCCACGGACGGCGCCAGCTGTTGTAGCTACGAGGCCAAACACATATCAATAGGGACCGGAAGGATGCCAAGAAGTCAAGGACCATGGCCCGGAGGGCACATGGACCGATTATATTACTAGATGAGTAGGACAGGATGAACCTATGATGCTCTCGGATACAGCGTGATGCCAATTCTCTAGGTCAGAGCATCTCCAAGAGCTCCCAAAAAAATTACTCCCAAAAACCTTTTTTGGGAGTAGCCCAAAAAATAATGGGGCCAAATTTTCTCCCCTCCACCAACAATTCCCCTAAAAGTGCACCAAAAATCATTTTGAACTGGGCAGGTCAGCAAGGCCTTTTTTGTCTTACATACTCGTCAACATGACCTTGTTTCTGTCCACGATCACTTAATCATGTGGGCAGGGCCCGAGCACATCTCCGCGCCACCGCCTCAGGTCAGCCGCTCGTCCTCCCCCGCTCTTTCTCTTCCGTGCCGCCAGTCCCTGTCCTGTTAGATAAGACAATGGGGAAGGTGGGATGCGTGGTAGGATGGGATGGGGTGAGCTCACGTCATGGTCGTGCGATGTACTAAGATTAATTGCTTGAGTACTCAATTTGCTGCAGATCACACGAGCGTTGTTCCAATTGAGAACATGAACCACTGTCCTCAGTCCATGTTGGATCAGTACTAGAGATGATGATGATTTTCTAGTTGGCTCAGCGCAAATTCTGCAAACTCATTATCGGTCTATCAATAAGCCCCAACATGGTGGCTCTGTTCCTGGCCATAAAGTTGTTCGTCGTAAAAGAGAAATAGGTCACTGGAAGTTGTATGAAGATTACTTTTCAGATGATCCAACTTACGATGCTGAGTTTTTTAGACGAAGGTTCGCAATCAGTCAATTTTTAATTTATTTTCTCGTATATGACATGATATAGCAATTAAATATTATGTTTGTATGTGCCTGATTAGAATGAGCCGTCCTCTTTTCTTGCGCATAATGCATGCCATAAAAAACCTTGATGATTACTTTGTGCAAAATAGAAATGCAGCTAATATACTTGGAGCAAGTTGTTTGTAGAAGGTAACAGCTGCCTTTCGTATGCTAACTTATGGAGTAGCAGTAGGTTATACAGATGAGTATGTTTGTATTGGAGAAAAGTACACTATCAAAAGTATGAAAAGGCTTGTCATAGCAATCGTTCAAGTTTTTGAAGACGAGTACTTGAGATCACCTAATGAAAATGATACTGCTTGCTTACTGGCCATTGCAGAGGAAAGAGGTTTTCCAGGCATGCTAGGATGCATCGATTGTATGCAATGGAAGTGGAAGAATTGTCCTACGGCATGGCACGGTATGTATTCCGGTCATGTTCGTGTACCAACAAAAATCTTAGAAGTTGTTGCTTCGAAGGATCTCTGGATTTGGCATGCTTTTTTGGTTTACCTGGATCGCACAATGATATTAATGTCCTACAACGTTCTCCACTATTTGCAAAGTTATGTCAAGGAGAAGCGCTCGAAGTGAATTACACAATCAATGGTCATGATTACAAAATGGGATATTACCTTGCTGATGGCATATACCCGGGGTGGGCAACATTTGTAAAAACCATAGGACAACCACAAGGCAATAAGAGAAAATATTTTTGCCAAAGCACAAGAGTCGGTGAGGAAGGAATTTTAACGAGCCTTCGGAGTTCTACAAGCTCGCCTTGCCATTATTCGGGGTCAAGCTTGTCTATGGGACCAAGAGACATTGCCATATATTATGAAAGCTTGTGTCATCATGCATAATATGATTATAGAAGATGAGGGAGAGGTGGATGCAGAAGAACGTTTTGACCTTGATGATGACAATGTTGAAGCATCGCATGATTGTACCCCTAATCTTGAAGATTTATCAGGACACACAAAGCAATTAGGGACAACGAAATTCATCATCAACTACAGGAAGACCTAGTGGAGCACTTGTGGCAACATAAGCCGGATAAATATTGATTTGCATGTGTGCTGCTATAATGTTATATAATACTATTTGTTATTTCTAATATATTTAGTTACTAAAGTTTCTTTATTATGGTCCATGTAACCGTGTCCCATGTGGGAAACAATAATGACTGCAATGCTCACAAACAGAAGTGCGACTTTCAAAATAGCTTGGATCTCCAAGAGTTCGAAATAAGGTGTAAATTCAACTAAAAATTACATTATGATCTTTGGAAATAAAATGTAAATAATCCATAAGAAAAGATGAGTTTCTTTTAACTAAAGACAGCTATGCATTTAAACACAGTCAAGGGAAGTTGATCCCTCGAAGACCGGTTATCTCACTACGTAGGCTCGTGTAGTACAGCTGTTGCTCGACAGTCATGCCACTAATGTCCATTGTCATTATTCTTTCTTCTTCTAACATTCTCTTCAAATAAACCTGGTCTTGCTCACTTGTAGCCCTCGGTTGCTCTATGCGAATCTTTTCCTTTTCAATTTCCAATGCTTTGTTAAACCTTTCATCCTTTTTTGCTTCTTTATCTGCATCAGACTCCTTTTGCTCCCACATACGGTTGAATGCTTCAATGCATGCATCGCCTCCACCTCGGCGTAATAGTTTGTTTATCCTTCTTCCTACCCATTGGCCGCTTAGATGCATCAACATCTGGAGTTGCATTGCCATTGTTATCAGCATTTGGGTTACCGGTCAAATCTAGGACAGAATCTTCAGAAGCCTTGTGTTTCTTTTGAGAAGATTTATTTTTAGCCAATTGAATCATCTTCTCATGCCACTTTGCTTCATGTGGTAAAATATTCCAGCAGTGCAAGAGCTGAAAAGACTTGTTTTCTTTGTCTTCTTCCATGTACAATGCGCAAGCATCCATAAGCTGTACAATTATAATTAGACAGAGGTTAGTTCTTGGAGTTGCATAGTAAATAATGAGGAATACATGTACTATTATATATATCACATACCTTATTTTCAAAAGTCTTCCCACTTTGATTTAAACCCTGAATAGCGGAAAACAGCCACAAAACGTATCGACACACTCTTGAATAAAGGTCCAACGATGTGATAATGAATTTGGGCTACGAATTATGGTGCTTTCCTGTTCTGAATGGTAGAAATTATGAACCTTTGTCCAGAATACACCACGCTTTTGGTTCATGTCTGGAATTGCATGAATACTTGTATCCAACCAAGCCTTGACAAGTACCACATCTTCACTGAAATTCTTGTTTCTTGTTTTCTTGTTCCCTTGTGTGGTGGGAGTAGTGTACACAGGCTCCTGCTCCTCTGGAGGGCTACTGAAACCATCTCAACCTGTTGTATCGTTTCCCACGGTCTCATTCATCATACCCATATAGTAGCCATCTACTGCCATTCTCACAAGTGCCTATTAAAACTTGACTGAAAAATAGTGACAGTGCAATCAGAGTGTCATGGGAAACACATATTGTCAGTGCCTTAAAAAATAATGACAGTCAAATAGCTTGGCTTCTCAAAAGGCTAAATTATACGAGGATACCGTGCTTTAGAAAGTGTGTACAAGATACTTTATCTAATACCATCTAAAAGTATAAATAAAGAAAATCATAAATTCTATTTGTCTCTCAAAATGCTAGATGGTGTACGATCAATATAAAATAAAGAACATAAGCCGCCGACTATATTGTAGAGCGCAACAATACAAGAGAACATATGCATGCTAAAATGTTCCTGCAACCCCAGTACAAATCAATTCTAATCTTACTTTATTTCTTGAACTTTCAGAAATTTTTTTTTCTGAAATTCGTCCTTGTAGCCAAAGGAATAAGTGTTGGGCGTATTAATAATCATAGCAGTCCAATCCACCTAGTACCTAATCAACAAATCTTCACTATTGCAACAGGTAGTTGAATACTTTTAATCGGAGTAGTCCTAACGGGATCTGAACATTCAGCGAACGGTGGAGCTCTCTGGTGGCGCGGACGTGCGTTGAAGAATCGTCGAAATGAAGGGGAGCTGGGAATCGGTGATGCTGGTGACCAACCGCTGCCTATGCTTCACGGGGACAGCCGGCTGCAGACAAGGGCGGGGACTATCAGCAGGGATCGATGGCGGGGACGACCATGGCACAACTGTTTGAGGAAAGGCGAGGCGGCAGGGATTGGTGATGGAGATCAAAGTCCTGGAGGAGCCGAGGCGGCAGGCAAATAAGGCAGAGATGGCGCAAAATTTGGGTGCCGAGGCGGGAGGAGTCGGATCGGGGGAGCGAATTCCTTCCCTGTTTTTACCTACGATTGAGGTGGATTTAGCGTGATGACAAAAATAGGAAGGTATTTAGGGGATCTGTTGGAGAAGGGGTTTTTTTTTATAAAATCCCATTAATTTGATTTAAGGTCAGTCTTTGGGAGACTTTTGACGATGCTCTGACCATTTATAGCTACATGGTCACCTAACCTGGCTTGGCAGATTATAACTATACCCTTCCCACTATTACACAGCCTCGAAGGGCATCCTTGTAAGATAATCGCTATATATACAATCTTCGGTGGTCAACTCCTTCTCCCGTACAATACTTCGGCCGTACTGTGGCGAATGTACATATGACGTCCCGTAGTGCTGAAGCATATGGGCCGTATGCCCATTGCTTGGTTTGGTTCCCACAACTTAGGCCAACGCTCTGCTCCAGCCTGGTTCCTCCGGACTTGGCCCGACCTGGACTGTGCGGTGGTCTCCCCAAAAATAAGAAATAAGGATTGATGAGCTTTTAAATGATGAATCAGTTGCCTTGGGCAGATGAGAGTAAAAACAATTGTTGTTTGCTTTTAAATGTATTGTAAAAACACATTCACCCAAACATGAAGCCAACTAGAGGATTCTCATTTTTGGACCAGTCTCTTAAATGCAAAGGAAGACTTCTTCCGGTGTGGTGCCTTTCGGGTTAGGAATGGCTGCCAAACGATATTTTGGAATGATGTTTGGATTGATAATACACCACTAAGCAATCAATTTTGTGCTGATTATACAATGTGGCTAGGTGGAAACAAGTGACAGTAATGGAAGATCTACAAACTAACACATCTAACCTTAACTTATAGAATGGAACAACTTGCTGGCCAAAATGGCCTATGACTGACTTGAGGATAATAACAACTTCTTCAAATGGTACCTACGTGATAACGACACTTTTCAGTGTAGTCGATGTACATAGCAATGTTGTTAATACCACACTCATCTCAAAAACTTGTGGTGTATCAAACTTCCTCTCAAAATCAAAATATTCTTATGGTACTTCTCGTGAAAGGGATCACCTTGTCTAAGGATAACCTTCGGAAAAAAAGAGATGGAAAGGTAGTCCCAAGAGTAGTTTCTATAATAATAGTGAAGCTATGCACCATCTCTTTTTTGAATGTCATTTTGGCAGGTCCTTCGGCTCATTCTTAATATCGCCACAGGTTTACCCACACTCAACAATACGGATCATATCTCGATACATTGGCTTACATCCTTTGGGGGGGGGGTGGCAAAAGTATTTTGGTTTAAGATAATGTCAATGTGACTAAGACAAATGGGCCCAAAAAACTTTCATAAATCTGGTGTAGGTAATCTTCAGGGGATCATATCAGCTGAGGCACTGGAGCTTATTGCAAAGAAGAAAGGAGAGGGATGTCATCCAAAACATGTCAGCAAATGGAGGTGGTGTCCATGAGTATATTTGCTATGACCATCTCTTTATCATATCAATTCTTTGTTTTTGCTTCTTTGGTTTTGTTGGTCACAAGACCTGTAATAATTGTACAACCGGGTTGTATGCATCAACTATGCAAAAGAGCCGAAAACTTTCTTTCCATTATCTAGAAAAAAGAGAAAGAATTAGCACAAAGTGATGGTAGGAGGTGCCACACATTTGCCATTAATTGGCACATCCATTGTAGGTTTTCAAGCATGCGTGAATGAGTTACATGAAAATCAAAGATAGATAACCAAGATGATACAAGCACATCCAAAAGAGATATGTAAATTATAATTAATGAGCTTAATTCATCTGATCTCTTACATGATGAATCGATTGCCTAGCTTGGGCGCCAGAGAACAAGCACTCATGTATTGTTGCTTGCTCTCCAATACTGAATCGCCTCTTGAATTTTGGACACTTATTAATAAGTAGTAAGTATCTCTCAAAACTCTCTCCATACGGAGGAGAGATTGTAGGAAAAAAAACTCATGCATGCTATGCGTGCCTGCATGCATGTGCAAGAATAAGCCCATGGTCCAGAATGATGCATGGATGTTGTTGATGGTGCTTATTTGAACTGCATCTTAGACTTGTAGACGGTCTCGGGCTTCCAGTCCTCGGGGATGACATCTTCCTCCTCGACCTTCTCGCCACTCTCGCTGGTGAGGCGGATGGCGAAGGGGCCCTTGAGCGGCTTGGTGGGGTCGATCCTCCAGATGGCTCCCCACGACTGCTTCATGGGCTGGTACTCGTCGGAGCCCTTGGGCTTGATGTCCACGCTGACGATGTCGCCGTCGACGGCTGCGTACTTGACGAGCAGGGCCAGGTACATATCGCTGGACCCCTTCTCGACGTGGAATTCGATCTTGGTGTCGGACGGGTACTCGCACTTGACGCGGCGGAACTGCAGCATCAGCTCGCCAGCCTTGCGCAGCTTGTCCTCCTCGCCCTTCTTGGCCATGGCGCCGAAGGCCTTGCCGGAGAGGTCGAAGTGGTAGGCGGCGATGTGCTCGTAGTTCTTGTCGGTGATCTTGATGTTGACGGGCTCGCCGGAGCACTCGGCGGGCTCCTTGCACTTGATCTCGTAGCAGGAGCCGCAGCCCAGCCCGTCCTTGAAGATGGGCTCGTTGCCGCACCCGGTCATGCCGTCGAAGGGCGCCTTGTCAACGTCCTTGTACCCGCACGCGCCACCGTGGTCGTCGGGGGCCGCGCCACGTGGGTCGCTGCCGTAGAACGTGGCCTTCGCATCAAGCCACTTGTCACCGTAGGTTGCAGTGATGTTGGCGCCAGGCTTGTCGCCCATGGCGCACCATGCGCCGCCGACCATCGAAGCCAGCAGCAGGGCCACCACCGCGAGCTGAGCCTGTTGATGAGAGGAGGACGCCATTTCTTCCTGTTTTTCCTTTTGGGATGTGCTGCACTGCACTGTGATGGACAATGCAATGTCTGGGGAGGCATTTATACGCACACGCCAGCCACAAAACGCTGGGCACGCCGGCAACGTCGCCGCGTCCGTGGTCGAGCTTGTTTTCCCCATATCAGCCCCTGCATGCACGCGCAGCTAGTCTGGGGAACCATACCGCGTAGCATTTTATTCTGAGTCTTTGTTTTTCTTTTGTTTCTCCTTTTAACATTAGACCTCAAAAATGAGTATAATGCGCTCAATTGAACACCACATACCACATGCATGCAGAAGAGAAAACTAAGATACCCGAATTAGCATAAACACGGTGCTTCAGTCCTTTGCGCCACGCACGGTCTAGTGTTTTCGGTGTGACTAGAATTAGAGTCAACAATCTTATTAAAGTACCGAGAAATTTAGACATAATACGTGCTTTATTGAGTTGTTGATGGACCTGTGCATCTAACAATCGTGGGACATGCAAGTACTAGTTTTTCGTACTGGCTGTGTCTTTTCACTACTTATAATCGAAACCTTTAATACCGGGCAAAAACAACATGTAATATTGGGCAAAAAGCCCGCTATTACATGAACATTATTAAAAATCGTGTGGCGTAGTAATGGTTAGAGCGCTCGCTATATATTGTTGTGATACAGAATAAAATAAAATAAAATAAAAAGGAAAGTAGGACTGGGTCGAGCCCGGCCCGCTATGAAAGGCACCGACCTCGACCCGTCGGCCACCCGTTGTGCTCGGGACTGCCTCCTCATCGCATCCGGCGTCGGGTCGGGGCGGGGCGCTAGATCCGGTGCCGGGGAGGGGCGACGCGGTGTCGATCTGCCGAATAGGGGTAGGGGAGGAGCGCTCGGGATCGGGGAGGGGGTTGTGGATCTGGCCGTGTGATACACCTCCCGGGGAGGGGTACTATGCATCATGTACCAATCACTGGATCAGTAGTTGGTATGTACAAACAGGTAGTCTCATTCATACAGTACTAAAATACGAGGATATACAAAGAAATTACCAAACGTTGCTAAGTAACAATCCAAGAGTATGCAGCGGAAATGGGCATGAAAGTTGATCACTTCAATCATCCACGAGCAACTTGAGCATACCATGAAACCTAACCGTCTCTATCTCTTTTGAAGTTTGTCCACTAAAAACCACAATGAACAAACTATGAGTATATAAGGTACTCAACAAGCTCTATCACTACACAAGGGACATAATCATGCATTGAGGTTGTAGCAAGGATGTAGGCAAGCTGTTTGATATTTGCGCTAGCAGCTAAGCAATGCAGGTCTTTCTAAGAATAGATATCAAGGAAAGAAGGACTTGTCAATATTTTAGTTGGCGCCCTCGGGAGAGCATATATCATTGTCGCTAGTTCTTGAAGTTTTAACGAGGGATGGATCTCCAATATCCATACCTCACACCTTCCAAAAACACGAGCACAAGGTCACCCACTCACACATCAAGGAGGTCATTATATGTGGCTAATCGATGTGAGCTCAAGGTTTGGCGTGTCAATATACCGTGACAACGGACATCCGGATAACTATACACTCTGTAGAGGTTCGTATACTTCCACCGTAACTAGGCACGTCCACAAGTCCACCACGAAGTCTAGGGGTCTCGGTGGATATGACACCAAGCCATACCGTCCACCAAAGTATTGTTGAGTACTTGGACTTCACCAAGAGTGACCCCTGGAGGTCCGTAAACTACTACACCCTGTGGAACTTCTTGCTGCATAATCTGAGATTTGCTCGTCGATCCTGCCCAAAATAGGTTCTATGGTTGTACACTAAATAAACCACCATGGGATCCAAAGAACCGATCCTTATATGGCAGGGCAAACACTCGTCCATACCAAATGGACTTACACCTACACACCAAGGAGCCTGCACAAGTACTAAGGAGTTTCACCCACTCCCGGTAATCTCCCACCCAACTTGGGTAAGGCAATCAAGGCGGGGTTTTGATAACAACAACGAAATTACCAATAAGCAAGCATTTCATGCAAACCAAACAATGGCACTCAAGAGAGCAAGCAATATATAGTAGGCTCTATGTTGGTTCTATACTACTTTTTATAGGATAAATATGATCAAGGGATAGTTAGAGCTTGCCCGAGCAACACTAAATCCTTAAAAGTCATGCCTCACGTTGTTACTCGGCTTGGCGTTGGAATCTTTCTTGAGACTTGGGCCTTCGGACGTCATCTCCAGCTTGGGGCTCCTTCGGATTCTCCGTCTCTATAGTACATGAAGTCGATGCAAAAAGGAAATGTAATAAATAAGAAACAATCAAGCTCCAATTAAAACTCCATTTAGATCGAGAAAGTTTGGTGTATACTAGTAGATAATGTTGATAGATCATAGTTTAGAAGGACAAGATCTCGATTATGGGGATTGGGTTTGGATATGCCGGAACTTGGAAGTTCAACGAGCGGAAGAATAGGTGGAAATGAAGTTTGAACGGTGAAGATACGAGATTAAGGGGGTGAGGGGGGGGGGAAGGAGCAAATGGGGGAAATATTAGTAGAAAATAGATTATGGTGGTTAGCAATGAGCTCCTCGAGTCGGGACGATCACGTGAGCGTAAGAAGTTGCCCGAAAAGGAGTTTCGGATCAAAAGATATGAGTTTCGAAATTCCAAGGACCTTTTTGTAAATACCTTTAAGGTCATAGGGACCTATTTGTAATTACATAAAAGTTTGGAGGGACCTTTTTGTATAATATTAGGGACCTAAAAGATAATTTCTAGAAAGTTAAGTGTCTTTCTATAAAAATCTAGGGACCAAAACATAGTACAAAAGCCACCGAGGGGCTTATACGTAAAAGTTCGTAAGTCGAGATTTTCTCGTGAGTTTTGGATTTGTTTTTGTATTGGAACAGCTGTGGGCAGTTGGATTTAAAATGGAGGGCGGAGATCGGATTGACTAAGGAGTACGGTGGGATCTAATCGTGACCGTTCCTTACCGGATGGACGGCCGAGGAAGTTTGGGGGGGGGGGTATTTGCACCAACGAGCGGTGGTCGGAGCAGGGCGTGCGACGGGATCTCACCGGAAGCCTCGTCGGTGGCTGCGACGACGGACGGAGAGGCTTGCGGGGGCTCGTCGGGGGTATACGGCGCGGCGCGCAGCTGGTGGTGGGGATGTCGGTAGACAACGACGAGCGGAATAGGCAGGCGAGGATGTCGGAGGCAGGGCGGAACAGCGGCGTTGGTGCGGCTGCTTGCACACGCGATAGGTGTGTCGTTTGAGGGGTCGGGTGTGCGCTTGAAGGTGTGTTGGCGCTTGCGGCGGCAACGTCCGGCCGGCAGACGCGACGGCGACGGCCAGCAGCGCGGGGAAGCAATGGTGGACAACGGCATTCGGTGCGAAGGCATCCGCGGTGTTGGGTCAGCTCATGGGCGTGCGGGGGCTGAAGGGGAAGGGGAGGCGAGCTCGGGCCGACGCGAGGAGTTGCGAGCTCGTTGCGTCGGCTTTTATAGGTCGGGGCGGTGCGTGGCGGCCAAGGCGGAGGGGTTCGGCAGCGGTGGCGGCTAGCTCGGGGAGGGGTGGGGTCCGATACGGTTGGGGCAGAGCGGCGGTAACTTGGCCCGGGGGTACACTCGTCCGGGAGCGGAAGGGGGAGGGGGAGGGGTTCCGGTACGCGAACGTCGGGGTGAGGCACGGGTGCGGGCGGCGGTGTGTCACATGCAACGGCGATGAGAGGAGGGAGAAGGGCCACATGGCGTGCTCCCGGCCTTTCGTCCGGTCGTAGGCCAATCCAACCGTGGGGTGCGCCGAGGGAAGGAATAGGGAGTGGTGGGCTTGGCGAGCTAGGGCTGGAAGGAGGGAAGGGGAGACAAGGCGGCCCGGGAAGGAAAAGGATTTTCCTTTTTCCTAAATTTTTCTTTGGTATTTGAATTGGTATGTAAGTGTTTTGGAGTTAATTTTTTTTGAGCAACAACAACGGAAGGAAAATAAAAGAAGCGGAACAACAAGCACTAGTCAAGGTTCTTTTTTTTTAATTTTAAAAATTGTCAATTTCATCTAGTTTAATTGATTTGTTAGGTTTTGTGTTTGAAAATCCGTGAATCATAAAAATAAAATCCTAAAAATTTAAATTTGACGTGAATTCTGAATTTGATTTAAGGTTTCCAAATTGTGGGGTGTTACAGGCTACCTCCTCACCCTCCTCGTCGGATCCGAACCGAAGGAGGAGCACTACGCGACGGGGAGCAGATTGTCACACCCAGTCTTAAGGCCAAGACTCGAATGCATAGCTATATGTGTGCCGGGATCGGTTAATCACACATATAGAGACAATAGTGAAATAACAAGTATAACCAATGTCATAGTATAGCTTATTACATCGTCTCAAGCGTATCTTTATTACATAACTTTATTAAAATGTCTCAAAGGACTAAACTAAACTCAGCGGAAGACTCCATACGCCACGGGCAATCAACCGGGAAACGCACGCCTAGTAGTAGTCTTCATCAAGGTACCTCCTTTCGGCTTCGAGCGAGCAGTAGTGTATAGCAACAGGAAATAGCAAGAGTGAGTACATGTCGTACTCAGCAAGTGTGGGAAAAATGACATGCAAGCTGTATAAAAGGAAAGCCGACACGGGGTTTGCAATAGAAGCACCTATACTAGTCAAGTTAATTAAACAACCTATTTACTATGTGATAAAAGCACCAACGAGGTTACCCCACTCGTTAACCACCGCAAGCTACCCTACTTGCAGAAACCACACTACAGAGTTACCCCGCCTCGTAGCTCACCTCACTACAAGTTACCCCGCTTGTAGCTACCAAAGGGTTACTCCACCCAAACCATCCCTCTAGTTCTCGTGAGGATCCGGGCCGTTCGTGACCGTGAACACGGCTGTTAATAACAGCTTTTACACTCTGCAGAGGTTGCACAACTTTACCCACAGGTCGGTGATTCCATCACTATTCGGTGACTAAAACCTCCATTATGCCAGCACACTTCCGAAGGTATGAGGCCAAGAGATCACCGCAAGGTCTTTTCTAAGGACTTCCCAGCTTGCAAAACGTCCATGCTAAGGTTTCACCGCCGTAAAAGTGACGCATCACCCGGAGGCCCCCTCTTGCACCGTGGCTTGAAGTACTCCGCCTTTCCTCGCCCGAATCCGGAAGACACCTTCTTCCTTCATCCTTCCTCGACGCTTGCGTAACCGGGAAGCTACCTCGGTACTAAACCTTACCTACCCATTATCAGCCCCGTGCTTTGTGCGGAAGTCCTGGGTTGCCGCTCCAAGAACCGGTCCTTATGATCCCCAACAAGTACTACCGCAGCCCAATAGTACTACTACGACTACCGGTGCATTCCCGCACCATCATCCACATCCTCCTGTCGGGATCACCTAAGTTCCATGTTGCTAAAAAGCATCCCCCAATTCATGATCATTATGTTCAAGTGAATAATTAATCAAGCTTAGCATTTAGTTCAGTTTGAACCCCATTAAAAGCAACTAGCAATGACGTACCCATCCTAACATACTACACCATAACCAAGGCGACAAGGTAGAATAGGGAACAGTGGTATGACACAAATAGGATTGAAATTAAACAAGTAATGCATGTAATGTAAATTCAGAAAGTAAGAAAGTAGGCGCAATGTGCATCAAGGACACTTGCCTGTCTCCTCTTGCTGTCTGCTGCTCAAACTCGGGTCCCGAGAATCCTCGTACTCTTCCTCGTCTATTTTCGTCACGCCGGAAAACACACATACATAGCAAATAAGAAACAGTACACCAAACAATGCCTACTGTTTATGAAAACAGTACCATTAAATAGTACTCGTCACTACGAACTCGTGAGCGCAAGAATCACCTAAATCGGAGTTACGAGCTAAAAGTTATGAACGTTTTAAGATCTAAGGTTTAATTTGCAAAACAAGCAGCTTTAGGGACCTATTTGTAATTACTAAAAAGCTACGGGGACCTATTTGTAATTATGGAAAGTTTAGGGGCCTAAATGGAAAAGTACGGGACTAAAATATAATTTAGGAAAAACTTAGGGGTGTTTATGTAAAATTACAGGACCTAAACATAATTATAAAATTACTCAGGGGCTTAAGTGTAAAAATTACAATATCGCGCCCTAACAGGATTAAATTATAATTATTAATTAACCTAAGGGTGCTTATGTAAAAGTGGGGGGTTCTTTATTAATTTATTAAGACGACGGGGTGTTTTTGTAAAGCTGCCGTAACGATTCGAATAATCTAACTGGACCGTCCGTGCCAAATCGGACGGTGGGGATTCGTCCGGCGGGGTGGCGGCGGCCGACGGACGCCGACGAGCGGCGGCGCCATTAGGGCTCGCCGGAATTGGGCGGAACAGGGGCTACGAGTGCCCTAAACTTGGTGCGGAAGAGTCCTACGCGGAGCGGGATGATGGCGCACTCACTAGAGGGGTTGCGCGGCGACGAGAGAGAGCGGTGGCGGCTCGCGACGACGACGGCCGGACGGAGAACTTCGGTCGAGTCGCGCGTGCAGCTCCGGCGATGGCTCGGCTTCGGGCTTCACCGGCGGCGGCGGTAGGACGACGGGGAGGACGGCGTGCGGTCCACGGGCGACGCGAGGGCTCCGAGCGGCGGCGCGACGGTGAGGGCTAGGCGGCGGCGATGGCGGCGACTAGGGCACGAAACTTGGGGGTTTTCTCGGGGAAGGCCGAGGCTCGGGAGTTGCGGCGCGTTATGAAGGGGTGCGGGGCACGGCACACACGCCTAGGATGGCCGAATCGGAGGTGGATTCGCCTCCGATTTGGTTCGGGTTTGGGGTGGGCTCGCGCGGGCCCGAGGCGGGCCGAGTCGGGTCGGCAGCGAGAGGGAAGAAGAAAAGGGGAGGGAAAAGGGGATTGGGCCGGGAAATTTCGGCCCATGGCCAGGGAATTCGGTTTCTTCTTCTTCTATTTTTCTTTTCTTATTTCTAACTTCTAATTTGTAGTTTAAATTCGAACGAATTCTATTCGATTTTCGAAATCAAGTTTTCAAACAAATAAAACCTAATGCAACTATCAACATGAATGCAACAAACATGATTTTATAAATAATAATAAAATAATTAATTTAAATGGAAATTTAATTCTTAACCTAGGATAAATACTAGCATCCTAATAAAATAAATCAAATTTTATTTTATTGCGAATTTTGAAAATCAGGGTGTTACAAACCTACTCCCCTTAAGATGAATCTCGCCCTCGAGATTCGGATGGATCAGAAAAAGATTAGGGAACTCTTTCTTCGGATCGTCCTCGTTCTCCCATGTAGCTTCCTCCTCCGTGTGATTGCTCCACCGAACCTTGCACATACGATACTTCTTATTCCTTGTGGCCTTCTCAAGGGTATCCAAAATTTTTACTCGGGTACTCCCGATAAGTAAGATCCTCTCCTACCGTCAACTCCTCAATGGGCAACTGTTCTTCCGGCACTCGTAGACATTTCCTCAATTGAGAGACATGGAAAACATCATGGACATCCGACATATGCGGTGGTAACTCCAACCGATACGCTACCTCACCCATCCGAGCAATGATCTTGAAAGGACCAATGTATCTAGGAGCTAACTTGCCTCCGATCTTGAAGCGTCGCAAACCTCTCATAGGAGATACCTTGAGGTATACAAAGTCGCCAACCTCAAAGCTCAATTCTCTTCTTCGGTTATCTCGCGTAACTCTTCTCGTCTAGACCGAGCAAGCTTTAAATTCTCCCTTACGATGTGAACTTGTCTCTCAGCCTCTTGAAGAATCTCAGGACCAAACAGTAATTTCTCTCCTACTTGATCCCAAAACAAAGGTGTTCCGCACTTGCGACCATATAAGAACTCAAACGGTGCCATCTTGATACTCTCTTGGTAACTATTGTTGTAGGAGAATTCTGCATATGGAAGGAGCTTATCCCAACTCTTATTGTATTGGAGTGCACACGACCTCA
The DNA here is from genome assembly GCA_031894775.1 of Chloris gayana. Taxonomy (NCBI): domain Eukaryota; kingdom Viridiplantae; phylum Streptophyta; class Magnoliopsida; order Poales; family Poaceae; genus Chloris; species Chloris gayana. The sequence continues at coordinate 136,197 of JAUNZO010000315.1, read as the reverse complement.
ACATGTCCTCCAAAATCTGATTCACCCTCTCGGTCCGTCCGTCCGTTTGGGGATGATAGGCTGAACTAAAGTAACTTCTCCCAAAACCCGGAGGTGAACTGCGTACCTCTATCCGACACAATCTTCTTTGGAACACCATGCGGACACACTATCCTTGCTATGTAAAGCTCTGCGAGTCTCTCGCCCAAGTATACGTGGTCTTGACAGAATAAAATGCGCAACTTTGGTCAATCGATCCACAATAACCCATATAGAATCATATCCTCCCCGAGTCCGAGGTAAACCCACAATGAAATCCATTGCGATCTCTTCCCACTTCCATTCGGGTATCTTGAGTGGTTGGAGGAGTCCAGCTGGTCGTTGTCGTTCCGCCTTGACTCTCCGGCATGTATCACACAAAGCTACATACTCGCTACGGCTCTCTTCATTCCAGCACCACCAATAGCGAGTCTTCAAATCATGGTACATCTTAGTGCCTCCCGGGTGCATAGAGTATGCCGAGTTATGGGCCTCTCGAAGTATCAACTCTTTAATTTCCTCAACATCCGGCACACAGATCCGTTGCTTGTACCACAGTTGTTCCTTGATCGTCAACGGTGAAACCCGGGGCCTTGTTCTCCCGGATCCGTAACTTGATCTCCCGAATGGCAGCATCCTCAAGCTGTCCTTTTCGAATATTACTCTCTAGTGTAGACTCCACTTCCATTACAACGGCTTCCATGTTAGTCACCCAACCAAGGTTAAGCTTCTCAAACTCTTCACATATATCCGGCGGTAACTCTCTAGTAGCCAATGTGTTCGAATGAGACTTCCTACTCAATGCATCTCGCGACCACATTCGCCTTGCCGGGGTGATAGTTGATCTCCAAGTCATAATCCTTGATGAGTTCTAACCATCGGCTCGCCTCGATTCAGATCGGATCGAGTGAAGAAATATTTCAAACTCTTATGATCCGAGTAGATTTCACACCTCTTCCCGATGAGATAGTGTCTCCAAATCTTGAGAGCGTGAACCACCGCTAGCAATTCCAAGTCATGCGTAGGGTACTTCTCCTCATGTTTCCTCAACCGCCTCGATGCATAGGCTACGACTCTTCCTTCTTGCATGAGCACACATCCTATGACTTGTCCACATGCATCACAATACACGGAGAAGGACTTCTCCATATCGGGCATGGTCGAACGGGTGCTGCGGTAAGCCTCTCGCTTCAACTCCTGGAAACTAGCTTCTCGCCGAGGTGTCCACTCAAAAGTCTTTCCTTTCTCCAATAATTCTGTCATAGGCTTTGCTATCTTGGAAAATCCTTCGATGAACCGTCCGTAGTATCCCGCCAAACCGAGGAAACTTCGATCTCCGAGACATTCTGCGGTGACTTCCAACTCAACACATCATCGACCTTACCAGGATCCACGGATATCCCTCCTTCCGAGATGACGTGACCAAGAAAAGCAACTTCTTTCAACCAGAATTCACACTTACCGAGCTTAGCATATAACCGATTGTCCCTAAGCTTCGTAGAACAAGACGGAGATGTTCCTCATGTTCTTCCTCATTCTTTGAGAATACCAAGATATCATCAATGAAAACAACCACAAACTTGTCTAGATATTCCATAAAGACCTTGTTCATCGGATACATGAAGTAGGCTGGAGCATTGGTCAAACCAAAGGACATAACGGTATACTCAAATAATCCATACCGAGTGATGAAGGCCGTCTTGGGGATGTCGGAGGCTCGGACCTTCAATTGGTGATATCCCGAACGAAGATCAATCTTGGAGAATACACAGGCTCCCTTCAGCTGATCGAACAAGTCATCAATTCGTGGTAGAGGGTATCTATTCTTGATTGTAACCTCATTGAGTGCACGGTAATCTACACACATTCTCCGATCACCTCCCTTCTTATCAACAAAAATAACCGGGGCTCCCCATGGTGATGCACTAGGGCGGATATAACCCTTATCTAAGAGTTCTTGCAATTGGGTTTTAAGTTCAGCTAACTGTTCACTATCCATCCGATAGGGTCGCTTAAAAATAGGAGCTGTACCAGGAACTAATTCAATAACAAATTCAATGTCACGGTCGGGTGGCATACCCGGTAACTCCTCCGGGAAGACATCGGGAAACTCGCCGACCACACGGATCTCCCGAACCGAAGTACCCTCCAAATTATTCAACACAATGCGGTTAATCGCCCCTTGGGTAGTGATGAGTGCCTCAGCCCCATATTCCACTTCCTCTCCCGAACCAACTGTCAACCTTATCGCCTTCTTAGCACAATCAATCAGACCTTTGTGCTTACTCAACCAATCCATTCCCGTAATGACATCAATCCCTTTTGACTCGAGAACGACTAGGTTTGCAGAGAAATCTACGCCCCTTATGATAAGGTTTACCTTAGGACAGACTTGCCTAGCATGCATCTCTCCCCCGGGGAAGTAACTATCATATGGTTCTTAAGCATTGACATGGGTAGATTATGTTTTTGAACAAAAACGGCAGCTATGAATGAATGCGATGCTCCAAGTATCAAATAAGACAACTGCATTTTGATCATAGACAGAAAACATACCAATCACGACGTCCGGAGATTCCCCGAGCACTTTCAATCTCCACGTGGTTGACACGAGCACGGACTTGATTCTCGCTTAGCCGGAGTAGGTGCAGCATTGGCATTGCAGCTTGGAGTGTTGTTAGCAACTTGAGCCGGGTCCGAGCCGGGCGATTCCGAGGGCACTTATCAGCAAAATGTCCTACTCCGTCCATAACGGAAACAGGGTCCACGGCCTCCGGTGTTCTGTCCATTGTTGGGCCTCCGCCGAGTTGATGAGGCCCGATTGTTGTTGGGACGCTGCATCCGACGCGGAGGAGTACCATAGCCTTGTCCAAGCACCTTGGGTCCTCTCGCTGGCCACCCCGCTGTCCACCCTCGCCGAGCCGGACGGTAGACAGGTCCCGCAGATGAAGAACTGAAACGGGGCTTAGAGTTGTTCCTTTCCTGCTGTGCTCGGCGCTCTAGCTTGCGCTTGCGATCCATCCTACCCCTCCCGTTCTTCGGAATCGCTGCGCGATCCACTAGGGACTGGAAGTTCACAAAGTCCCTAGACTCCAAAGCATAAGCGAGACCATCATTCGATCCCTCCAGGAAGTGCTCTTGCTTCTTCTCATCGGTGTCCACTTCTCCCGGAGCATAGCGTGAAAGCCGAGTGAAGCGGTGCGGATACTCACCGACGGACATGGAACCTTGCACCAAGTCCCGGAACTCCTTCTTCTTGACTTTCATGACACCACGAGGAACATGGTGAGCCCCGAAACTGGTCACAAACTCCTGCCAAGTGATATTAGTCGGGTCCCGATGGGCATTCACCAATGCCTCCCACCATTCAGCAGCTGGGCCCTCAAGCCGGTGTGAAGCATACAAGCACCTTCTCCCCGTCGTTGCACTCGAACAACTAGCAGCTTCTTCTCAATGGTCTTCAGCCAGTCATCAGCATCAAGAGGATCCTTAGCTTGTGAGAATGGCACGGGTTTGGTCCTCCGGAACTCTCCCAACTTATCCCTAGGTGGCGGAGCCGGCGCTTCGTGGTTCCGGTTCCGGTGGTTCTCGCTGGTTCTGCTGCATCCGGATCATGTTCTCGCTGCATGGTCCGAAGGATCCGGGCTTGCATGGCCAAAACTTGCGCCGCAGTAGGTTCCGGTGGTGCATCCCCATCGTTGTCGTTGTTGTTGTTGTTGCGCTCGCCATCCGTTGAGTCAAACAGATTGAAAAGTTCACTTCATGTTTGCACGGTCAACAAGGAAAAGATCATGATAAAGATAATCAAGGACATGATGGAGGTAGAAATAGAGCGACAAGTGTAAGTTAAAGGGTAGATAATAAGAATTAAGCAGGAGATGAGCAATATTATAGGAAATTAAACATATCAACGGGCAACATAGATATTCCATGAGATAGAAATAAATAGCTATGAATGAGTATAAACAAATGATATGGATCGGTGATAAGGATATAGATAAAAGAACTAAAGAGAGAATATAACCCAAACTAATATTTTATTAACTCCTTAATGTATGATAAACGGATGGTTGTAAGACATGCCTTACATCCCATCGACACTCAAGCAAAAACTCCAAATGACAAGCATCACTCCAAACATTGTAGCAAACCAAGCATGAGGACGTACTAAGACTAAGACTATCTATCGACGGTAAACTTTAACTAACTCGATTAACTACTCGACCTATCCTCATGGACCTAAATGATGACTCTCCCGGACAACTACTCCTCCGGAGGTGGCGGGGGTGGTGCGGTTGCCAAACGCGAAGCTCTCCGCGGGGAGGGGAGCTAGGCGGCACGATGGGTGATGGTGGCGCCTCCTCGTGGTCTTCCTCGTCCTCTTCATCCTCGGGGGTCAGCATCTCATGGAGAGACATGATCCTCTCCTCTTGCTTCGCGTTGCGGCGGTGTAGATCTTCAATCTCATCCAAAGCCTCGGTCAGCATGAAGTCCATAGCTCTAGTGAGGCGCACTTGCTCCTTAAGTCCGTCACTCGGTGTCTCCGGCAGGTGCGGGCATCACCGTAGTGTCCAAGCTGCAGCTATCTCTCGTAGGGGAAGTGAGCAAACCGGGAGTGGCGCATATCGGTGTCCCTCCTAGCGCGTAACACAAGAAGAGCTTGACGAGCAGCATCGCGAATCCCAAGCATCGAAGGTAGATCTTGGGGCGGTGGCGTGGTGCTCACGAAGGGTGCGGCGCATGCCGTCATTTGTGCACCGGCGGTAGAGGATCACCGACACCCTCCACTCGGTAGCCTCTCCCACGCAGCGCTGTCCCGGTTCCAATGTAGAGAGGAGCGTCGTGGAAACCGAGCCCTTGAAGCATGTACGACGAGTGTTGGGGTAGTAGCCGGCATGCAGTCCATTGGAGTGAGCCACCATGGCGGGCTGGCACATCCAAGCAGCGCCCTCGGGGATGCGAGTGGGCTGAACAACCACTCTCTTGCGCGGAGTGAGCTTACAACGAACCATCTATAAAGTTTTGAATAGAGGGGTTAGTAAAGTGTTTTCATAAACAAGAAGGTAGTAAAAGCAACAAGATGAGTATAGATAAACAAGTTTTAAGTAATATATATAGTTTTGAGAATAAGCTTTTAAAATAATAGCTAAGACACGAAGACTCTAACTAAACTAGCGTCCTACGGTTGACACGGCTCGATACCACTTTGTCACACCCAGCCTTAAGGCCAAGATCGAATGCATAGCTATATGTGTGCCAGGATCGGTTAATCACACATATAGAGACAATAGTGAAATAACAAGTATAACCAATGTCATAGTATAGCTTATTACATCGTCTCAAGCGTATCTTTATTACATAACTTTATTAAAATGTCTCAAAGGACTAAACTAAACTCAGCGGAAGACTCCATACGCCACGGGCAATCAACCGGGGAAATGCACGCCTAGTAGTAGTCTTCATCAAGGTACCTCCTTTCGGCTTCCGAGCAGCAGTAGTGTATAGCAACAGGAAATAGCAAGAGTGAGTACATGTCGTACTCAAGCAAGTGTGGGAAAAATGACATGCAAGCTGTATAAAAGGAAAGCCGACACAGGGTTTGCAATAGAAGCACCTATACTAGTCAAGTTAATTAAACAACCTATTTACTATGTGATAAAAGCACCAACAGGTTACCCCACTCGTTAACCACCGCAAGCTACCCTACTTGCAGAAACCACACTACAGGTTACCCCGCCTCGTAGCTCACCTCACTACAAGTTACCCCGCTTGTAGCTACCAAAGGGTTACTCCACCCAAACCATCCCTCTAGTTCTCGTGAGGATCCAGGCCGTTCGTGACCGTGAACACGGCCGTTAATAACAGCTTTTACACTCTGCAGAGGTTGCACAACTTTACCCACAGTGTCGGTGATTCTATCACTATTCAGTGACTAAAACCTCCATTATGCCAGACACACTTCCGAAGGTATGAGGCCAAGAGATCACCGCAAGGTCTTTTCTAAGGACTTCCCAGCTTGCAAAACGTCCATGCTAAGGTTTCACCGCCGTAAAAGTGACGCATCACCCGGAGGCCCCCTCTTGCACCGTGGCTTGAAGTACTCCGCCTTTCCTCGCCCGAATCCGTAAGACACCTTCTTCCTTCATCCTTCCTCGACGCTTGCGAACCGGGAAGCTACCTCGGTACTAAACCTTACCTACCCATTATCAGCCCCGTGCTTTGTGCGGAAGTCCCGGGTTGCCGCTCCAAGAACCGGTCCTTATGATCCCCAACAAGTACTACCGCAGCCCAATAGTACTACTACGAGTACCGTGCATTCCCGCACCATCATCCACATCCTCCCGTCGGGATCACCTAAGTTCCATGTTGCTAAAAAGCATCCCCCAATTCATGATCATTATATTCAAGTGAATAATTAATCAAGCTTAGCATTTAGTTCAGTTTGAACCCCATTAAAAGCAACTAGCAATGACGTACCCATCCTAACATACTACACCATAACCAAGGCGACAAGGTAGAATAGGGAACGGGGTATGACACAAATAGGATTGAAATTAAACAAGTAATGCATGTAATGTAAATTCGGAAAGTAAGAAAGTAGGCGCAATGTGTATCAAGGACACCTGCCTGTCTCCTCTTGCTGCTGCTGCTCAAACTCGGGTCCCGGGAATCCTCGTACTCTTCCTCGTCTATTTTCGTCACGCCGGAAAACACACATACATAGCAAATAAGAAACAGTACACCAAACAATGCCTACTGTCTATGAAAATAGTACCATTAAATAGTACTCGTCACTACGAACTCGTGAGCGCAAGAATCACCTAAATCGGAGTTACGAGCTAAAAGTTATGAACGTTTTAAGATCTAAGGTTTAATTTACAAAACAAGCAGCTTCAGGGACCTATTTGTAATTACTAAAAAGTTACGGGGACCTATTTGTAATTATGGAAAGTTTAGGGGCCTAAATGAAAAAGTACGGGACTAAAATATAATTTAGGAAAAACTTAGGGGTGTTTATGTAAAATTATAGGACCTAAACATAATTATAAAATTACTCAGGGGCTTAAGTGTAAAAATTACAATACTGCGCCCTAACGAGATTAAATTATAATTATTAATTAACCTAAGGGTGCTTATGTAAAAGTGGGGGTTCTTTATTAATTTATTAAGACGACGGGGGTGTTTTTGTAAAGCCGCCGTAACGATTCGATTAATCTAATCTGGACCGTCCGTGCCGGATCGGACGGTGGGGATTCATCCGGCGGGGTGGCGGCGGCCGACGGACGCCGACGAGCGGCGGCGCCATTAGGGCTCGCCGGAATTGGGCGGAACAGGGGCTACGAGTGCCCTAAACTTGGTGCGGAAGAGTCCTACGCGGAGCGGGGATGATGGCGCACTCACTAGAGGGGTTGCGCGGCGACGAGAGAGAGCGGTGGCGGCTCGCGACGACGACGGCCGGACGGAGAACTCGGTCGAGTCGCGCGTGCAGCTCCGGCGATGGCTCGGCTTCGGGCTTCACCGGCGGCGGCGGTAGGACGACGGGGAGGACGGCGTGCGGTCCACGGGCGACGCGAGGGCTCCGAGCGGCGGCGCGACGGTGAGGGCTAGGCGGCGGCGATGGCGGCGACTAGGGCACGAAACTTGGGGGTTTTCTTGGGAAGGCCGAGGCTCGGGAGTTGCGACGCGTTATGAAGGGGTGCGGGGCACGGCACACACGCCTAGGATGGCCGAATCGGAGGTGGATTCGCCTCCGATTTGGTTCGGGTTTGGGGTGGGCTCGCGCGGGCCCGAGGCGGGCCGAGTCGGGCCGGCAGCAGAGGGAAGAAGAAAAGGGGAGGGAAAAGGGGATTGGGCCGGGAAATTTCGGCCCATGGCCAGGGAATTCGGTTTCTTCTTCTTCTATTTTTCTTTTCTTATTTCTAACTTCTAATTTGTAGTTTAAATTCGAACGAATTCTATTCGATTTTCGAAATCAAGTTTTCAAACAAATAAAACCTAATGCAACTATCAAGCATGAATGCAACAAACATGATTTTATAAATAATAATAAAATAATTAATTTAAATGGAAATTTAATTCTTAACCTAGGATAAATACTAGCATCCTAATAAAATAAATCAAATTTTATTTTATTGCGAATTTTGAAAATCGGGGTGTTACACGGATCCGGCGGCGTCCTCGCCGGATTCGACGCCGGGGAGGGGTGGTGCATCGTTGCGCTACCGAGAAGGGGTGGCACGAGTGTGGCATCACGGATCCGGCCGCCTCGTGACCCTCCTCGCCGGATCCGGCGGTGAGGAGGACGGATGGCCGGGGAGGGGCGCCGGCGATGCGACCGTAGAGGGGGCAGCTGGATCCGCGATGCCACACCACGTCGACGACGCAACCGGGGAGGTGCAGCTAGCACCGGCCAGGGAGAGAGGAGAGAGAGAGAGAGAGAGAGAGAGAGAGAGATGTGGGCGAAAATAATTTTCTCATGGCCTTCTCCATTCTTTTAACTAGTTGATAACCCCGCGCGTTGCAGCGGGACTAAAAGATATTAATTTTAAAATTCCAATCTTGAAATAATTGTGTTAAGCTCTAACATCTATTCTTTATCTAAATGGTTGAAATTAATTATGATGACGTGGCGCAACGTGGATTGAGAGAAATAGCCATTAAAACGTGCTAGTGGGTTGCATCTTTTATATATATAAGTAGATTACAGTCGTAGGAAACAAAAACATGGACATGTGGGGTATGTAGGCACAGCAATTTAATATTTCTAGCTCCTTCCATATCGTATAAGTTGTGCTACACATAGAAACAATCAGCACAAAGTGATGGTAAGAGGTGCACATTTGCCATTGGCACATGCATTATAGGTTTCCAAGCATGTGGCAATGATTATAGTATTACATGAAAAGTGGCTTGACATGCCACCCCTCCAATGCTTCAAACATGCCCCTGTAGCTATGTACAAAAAGGAGAGTGTAACTTTCAACTGAATTCATGCAGCTGCCATCTAACCATATTGAAGTATCTATATGTAGTTCCTGGTTGCCAATTCATTCAAGCTACGTTGCAAGAGGGCAACTATTGCTGCAAGTCATACGAGAATCTATCCTCATTCATTTATCATGTAGGAATGTACTCCAGAACCGTGTGTGGTAATTAGTTTAGTGCTTGCATTCTTTTCTGATTTGTGAACACAAACTATAATTTCTTAAAACAAAAGGCACACATAGATGTTACCTTTGGTGGAACTATATAATATACTACACTAATTCTTTTTACGCATGTCATTATTATTTGTTTTTGGTTTAGAAACCACATGTAATAACATGGGTGGACAGTATTTCGAAATTCTCTGCCCATTCAGATCTTCACTTCAGGCACATGCCATGGACAGCTTTGTTAGGTACATTTTTGGCAGGTTCAACTTGTAACAAATCTGATGTTTGTATAGCATTGCAATTATCTTGACTGCACGAAAATGGTTGCTATATATTGATCTCCAAAAAATATAGTGGCGAATCTGATGTCAAATATTTGACATTTATGATTCACTGATTTTTTTTTTCAAAAATACATGACAATGCAAATTTTCCTTTCAGCTCTCTCTTCAGCAGCTCTCCGATCTTGCTCTTCCCGCAGACGGCTTGGTTTCAACTCTTCGGCTGAATGGCCTTCACCTTCCTCATGCGCCACGACCTCCGGAATGGCATCCAAGGTTGGTGCTTGCGACAGTGCTCCGGGAAGGTCATTATTAATCACATTGATGCATTCACTGCCTCCAAAGCATTTGCCGCTTCCGAAGCACCCGACACTTGTGGGTCTGCATGCCTAGTTCGTCCTTCGGCCATCTTGACGGACTTCTTGTTTGATCCCCACGGACGGCGCCAGCTGTTGTAGCTACGAGGCCAAACACATATCAATAGGGACCGGAAGGATGCCAAGAAGTCAAGGACCATGGCCCGGAGGGCACATGGACCGATTATATTACTAGATGAGTAGGACAGGATGAACCTATGATGCTCTCGGATACAGCGTGATGCCAATTCTCTAGGTCAGAGCATCTCCAAGAGCTCCCAAAAAAATTACTCCCAAAAACCTTTTTTGGGAGTAGCCCAAAAAATAATGGGGCCAAATTTTCTCCCCTCCACCAACAATTCCCCTAAAAGTGCACCAAAAATCATTTTGAACTGGGCAGGTCAGCAAGGCCTTTTTTGTCTTACATACTCGTCAACATGACCTTGTTTCTGTCCACGATCACTTAATCATGTGGGCAGGGCCCGAGCACATCTCCGCGCCACCGCCTCAGGTCAGCCGCTCGTCCTCCCCCGCTCTTTCTCTTCCGTGCCGCCAGTCCCTGTCCTGTTAGATAAGACAATGGGGAAGGTGGGATGCGTGGTAGGATGGGATGGGGTGAGCTCACGTCATGGTCGTGCGATGTACTAAGATTAATTGCTTGAGTACTCAATTTGCTGCAGATCACACGAGCGTTGTTCCAATTGAGAACATGAACCACTGTCCTCAGTCCATGTTGGATCAGTACTAGAGATGATGATGATTTTCTAGTTGGCTCAGCGCAAATTCTGCAAACTCATTATCGGTCTATCAATAAGCCCCAACATGGTGGCTCTGTTCCTGGCCATAAAGTTGTTCGTCGTAAAAGAGAAATAGGTCACTGGAAGTTGTATGAAGATTACTTTTCAGATGATCCAACTTACGATGCTGAGTTTTTTAGACGAAGGTTCGCAATCAGTCAATTTTTAATTTATTTTCTCGTATATGACATGATATAGCAATTAAATATTATGTTTGTATGTGCCTGATTAGAATGAGCCGTCCTCTTTTCTTGCGCATAATGCATGCCATAAAAAACCTTGATGATTACTTTGTGCAAAATAGAAATGCAGCTAATATACTTGGAGCAAGTTGTTTGTAGAAGGTAACAGCTGCCTTTCGTATGCTAACTTATGGAGTAGCAGTAGGTTATACAGATGAGTATGTTTGTATTGGAGAAAAGTACACTATCAAAAGTATGAAAAGGCTTGTCATAGCAATCGTTCAAGTTTTTGAAGACGAGTACTTGAGATCACCTAATGAAAATGATACTGCTTGCTTACTGGCCATTGCAGAGGAAAGAGGTTTTCCAGGCATGCTAGGATGCATCGATTGTATGCAATGGAAGTGGAAGAATTGTCCTACGGCATGGCACGGTATGTATTCCGGTCATGTTCGTGTACCAACAAAAATCTTAGAAGTTGTTGCTTCGAAGGATCTCTGGATTTGGCATGCTTTTTTGGTTTACCTGGATCGCACAATGATATTAATGTCCTACAACGTTCTCCACTATTTGCAAAGTTATGTCAAGGAGAAGCGCTCGAAGTGAATTACACAATCAATGGTCATGATTACAAAATGGGATATTACCTTGCTGATGGCATATACCCGGGGTGGGCAACATTTGTAAAAACCATAGGACAACCACAAGGCAATAAGAGAAAATATTTTTGCCAAAGCACAAGAGTCGGTGAGGAAGGAATTTTAACGAGCCTTCGGAGTTCTACAAGCTCGCCTTGCCATTATTCGGGGTCAAGCTTGTCTATGGGACCAAGAGACATTGCCATATATTATGAAAGCTTGTGTCATCATGCATAATATGATTATAGAAGATGAGGGAGAGGTGGATGCAGAAGAACGTTTTGACCTTGATGATGACAATGTTGAAGCATCGCATGATTGTACCCCTAATCTTGAAGATTTATCAGGACACACAAAGCAATTAGGGACAACGAAATTCATCATCAACTACAGGAAGACCTAGTGGAGCACTTGTGGCAACATAAGCCGGATAAATATTGATTTGCATGTGTGCTGCTATAATGTTATATAATACTATTTGTTATTTCTAATATATTTAGTTACTAAAGTTTCTTTATTATGGTCCATGTAACCGTGTCCCATGTGGGAAACAATAATGACTGCAATGCTCACAAACAGAAGTGCGACTTTCAAAATAGCTTGGATCTCCAAGAGTTCGAAATAAGGTGTAAATTCAACTAAAAATTACATTATGATCTTTGGAAATAAAATGTAAATAATCCATAAGAAAAGATGAGTTTCTTTTAACTAAAGACAGCTATGCATTTAAACACAGTCAAGGGAAGTTGATCCCTCGAAGACCGGTTATCTCACTACGTAGGCTCGTGTAGTACAGCTGTTGCTCGACAGTCATGCCACTAATGTCCATTGTCATTATTCTTTCTTCTTCTAACATTCTCTTCAAATAAACCTGGTCTTGCTCACTTGTAGCCCTCGGTTGCTCTATGCGAATCTTTTCCTTTTCAATTTCCAATGCTTTGTTAAACCTTTCATCCTTTTTTGCTTCTTTATCTGCATCAGACTCCTTTTGCTCCCACATACGGTTGAATGCTTCAATGCATGCATCGCCTCCACCTCGGCGTAATAGTTTGTTTATCCTTCTTCCTACCCATTGGCCGCTTAGATGCATCAACATCTGGAGTTGCATTGCCATTGTTATCAGCATTTGGGTTACCGGTCAAATCTAGGACAGAATCTTCAGAAGCCTTGTGTTTCTTTTGAGAAGATTTATTTTTAGCCAATTGAATCATCTTCTCATGCCACTTTGCTTCATGTGGTAAAATATTCCAGCAGTGCAAGAGCTGAAAAGACTTGTTTTCTTTGTCTTCTTCCATGTACAATGCGCAAGCATCCATAAGCTGTACAATTATAATTAGACAGAGGTTAGTTCTTGGAGTTGCATAGTAAATAATGAGGAATACATGTACTATTATATATATCACATACCTTATTTTCAAAAGTCTTCCCACTTTGATTTAAACCCTGAATAGCGGAAAACAGCCACAAAACGTATCGACACACTCTTGAATAAAGGTCCAACGATGTGATAATGAATTTGGGCTACGAATTATGGTGCTTTCCTGTTCTGAATGGTAGAAATTATGAACCTTTGTCCAGAATACACCACGCTTTTGGTTCATGTCTGGAATTGCATGAATACTTGTATCCAACCAAGCCTTGACAAGTACCACATCTTCACTGAAATTCTTGTTTCTTGTTTTCTTGTTCCCTTGTGTGGTGGGAGTAGTGTACACAGGCTCCTGCTCCTCTGGAGGGCTACTGAAACCATCTCAACCTGTTGTATCGTTTCCCACGGTCTCATTCATCATACCCATATAGTAGCCATCTACTGCCATTCTCACAAGTGCCTATTAAAACTTGACTGAAAAATAGTGACAGTGCAATCAGAGTGTCATGGGAAACACATATTGTCAGTGCCTTAAAAAATAATGACAGTCAAATAGCTTGGCTTCTCAAAAGGCTAAATTATACGAGGATACCGTGCTTTAGAAAGTGTGTACAAGATACTTTATCTAATACCATCTAAAAGTATAAATAAAGAAAATCATAAATTCTATTTGTCTCTCAAAATGCTAGATGGTGTACGATCAATATAAAATAAAGAACATAAGCCGCCGACTATATTGTAGAGCGCAACAATACAAGAGAACATATGCATGCTAAAATGTTCCTGCAACCCCAGTACAAATCAATTCTAATCTTACTTTATTTCTTGAACTTTCAGAAATTTTTTTTTCTGAAATTCGTCCTTGTAGCCAAAGGAATAAGTGTTGGGCGTATTAATAATCATAGCAGTCCAATCCACCTAGTACCTAATCAACAAATCTTCACTATTGCAACAGGTAGTTGAATACTTTTAATCGGAGTAGTCCTAACGGGATCTGAACATTCAGCGAACGGTGGAGCTCTCTGGTGGCGCGGACGTGCGTTGAAGAATCGTCGAAATGAAGGGGAGCTGGGAATCGGTGATGCTGGTGACCAACCGCTGCCTATGCTTCACGGGGACAGCCGGCTGCAGACAAGGGCGGGGACTATCAGCAGGGATCGATGGCGGGGACGACCATGGCACAACTGTTTGAGGAAAGGCGAGGCGGCAGGGATTGGTGATGGAGATCAAAGTCCTGGAGGAGCCGAGGCGGCAGGCAAATAAGGCAGAGATGGCGCAAAATTTGGGTGCCGAGGCGGGAGGAGTCGGATCGGGGAGCGAATTCCTTCCCTGTTTTTACCTACGATTGAGGTGGATTTAGCGTGATGACAAAAATAGGAAGGTATTTAGGGGATCTGTTGGAGAAGGGGTTTTTTTTTATAAAATCCCATTAATTTGATTTAAGGTCAGTCTTTGGGAGACTTTTGACGATGCTCTGACCATTTATAGCTACATGGTCACCTAACCTGGCTTGGCAGATTATAACTATACCCTTCCCACTATTACACAGCCTCGAAGGGCATCCTTGTAAGATAATCGCTATATATACAATCTTCGGTGGTCAACTCCTTCTCCCGTACAATACTTCGGCCGTACTGTGGCGAATGTACATATGACGTCCCGTAGTGCTGAAGCATATGGGCCGTATGCCCATTGCTTGGTTTGGTTCCCACAACTTAGGCCAACGCTCTGCTCCAGCCTGGTTCCTCCGGACTTGGCCCGACCTGGACTGTGCGGTGGTCTCCCCAAAAATAAGAAATAAGGATTGATGAGCTTTTAAATGATGAATCAGTTGCCTTGGGCAGATGAGAGTAAAAACAATTGTTGTTTGCTTTTAAATGTATTGTAAAAACACATTCACCCAAACATGAAGCCAACTAGAGGATTCTCATTTTTGGACCAGTCTCTTAAATGCAAAGGAAGACTTCTTCCGGTGTGGTGCCTTTCGGGTTAGGAATGGCTGCCAAACGATATTTTGGAATGATGTTTGGATTGATAATACACCACTAAGCAATCAATTTTGTGCTGATTATACAATGTGGCTAGGTGGAAACAAGTGACAGTAATGGAAGATCTACAAACTAACACATCTAACCTTAACTTATAGAATGGAACAACTTGCTGGCCAAAATGGCCTATGACTGACTTGAGGATAATAACAACTTCTTCAAATGGTACCTACGTGATAACGACACTTTTCAGTGTAGTCGATGTACATAGCAATGTTGTTAATACCACACTCATCTCAAAAACTTGTGGTGTATCAAACTTCCTCTCAAAATCAAAATATTCTTATGGTACTTCTCGTGAAAGGGATCACCTTGTCTAAGGATAACCTTCGGAAAAAAAGAGATGGAAAGGTAGTCCCAAGAGTAGTTTCTATAATAATAGTGAAGCTATGCACCATCTCTTTTTTGAATGTCATTTTGGCAGGTCCTTCGGCTCATTCTTAATATCGCCACAGGTTTACCCACACTCAACAATACGGATCATATCTCGATACATTGGCTTACATCCTTTGGGGGGGGGGGTGGCAAAAGTATTTTGGTTTAAGATAATGTCAATGTGACTAAGACAAATGGGCCCAAAAAACTTTCATAAATCTGGTGTAGGTAATCTTCAGGGGATCATATCAGCTGAGGCACTGGAGCTTATTGCAAAGAAGAAAGGAGAGGGATGTCATCCAAAACATGTCAGCAAATGGAGGTGGTGTCCATGAGTATATTTGCTATGACCATCTCTTTATCATATCAATTCTTTGTTTTTGCTTCTTTGGTTTTGTTGGTCACAAGACCTGTAATAATTGTACAACCGGGTTGTATGCATCAACTATGCAAAAGAGCCGAAAACTTTCTTTCCATTATCTAGAAAAAAGAGAAAGAATTAGCACAAAGTGATGGTAGGAGGTGCCACACATTTGCCATTAATTGGCACATCCATTGTAGGTTTTCAAGCATGCGTGAATGAGTTACATGAAAATCAAAGATAGATAACCAAGATGATACAAGCACATCCAAAAGAGATATGTAAATTATAATTAATGAGCTTAATTCATCTGATCTCTTACATGATGAATCGATTGCCTAGCTTGGGCGCCAGAGAACAAGCACTCATGTATTGTTGCTTGCTCTCCAATACTGAATCGCCTCTTGAATTTTGGACACTTATTAATAAGTAGTAAGTATCTCTCAAAACTCTCTCCATACGGAGGAGAGATTGTAGGAAAAAAAACTCATGCATGCTATGCGTGCCTGCATGCATGTGCAAGAATAAGCCCATGGTCCAGAATGATGCATGGATGTTGTTGATGGTGCTTATTTGAACTGCATCTTAGACTTGTAGACGGTCTCGGGCTTCCAGTCCTCGGGGATGACATCTTCCTCCTCGACCTTCTCGCCACTCTCGCTGGTGAGGCGGATGGCGAAGGGGCCCTTGAGCGGCTTGGTGGGGTCGATCCTCCAGATGGCTCCCCACGACTGCTTCATGGGCTGGTACTCGTCGGAGCCCTTGGGCTTGATGTCCACGCTGACGATGTCGCCGTCGACGGCTGCGTACTTGACGAGCAGGGCCAGGTACATATCGCTGGACCCCTTCTCGACGTGGAATTCGATCTTGGTGTCGGACGGGTACTCGCACTTGACGCGGCGGAACTGCAGCATCAGCTCGCCAGCCTTGCGCAGCTTGTCCTCCTCGCCCTTCTTGGCCATGGCGCCGAAGGCCTTGCCGGAGAGGTCGAAGTGGTAGGCGGCGATGTGCTCGTAGTTCTTGTCGGTGATCTTGATGTTGACGGGCTCGCCGGAGCACTCGGCGGGCTCCTTGCACTTGATCTCGTAGCAGGAGCCGCAGCCCAGCCCGTCCTTGAAGATGGGCTCGTTGCCGCACCCGGTCATGCCGTCGAAGGGCGCCTTGTCAACGTCCTTGTACCCGCACGCGCCACCGTGGTCGTCGGGGGCCGCGCCACGTGGGTCGCTGCCGTAGAACGTGGCCTTCGCATCAAGCCACTTGTCACCGTAGGTTGCAGTGATGTTGGCGCCAGGCTTGTCGCCCATGGCGCACCATGCGCCGCCGACCATCGAAGCCAGCAGCAGGGCCACCACCGCGAGCTGAGCCTGTTGATGAGAGGAGGACGCCATTTCTTCCTGTTTTTCCTTTTGGGATGTGCTGCACTGCACTGTGATGGACAATGCAATGTCTGGGGAGGCATTTATACGCACACGCCAGCCACAAAACGCTGGGCACGCCGGCAACGTCGCCGCGTCCGTGGTCGAGCTTGTTTTCCCCATATCAGCCCCTGCATGCACGCGCAGCTAGTCTGGGGAACCATACCGCGTAGCATTTTATTCTGAGTCTTTGTTTTTCTTTTGTTTCTCCTTTTAACATTAGACCTCAAAAATGAGTATAATGCGCTCAATTGAACACCACATACCACATGCATGCAGAAGAGAAAACTAAGATACCCGAATTAGCATAAACACGGTGCTTCAGTCCTTTGCGCCACGCACGGTCTAGTGTTTTCGGTGTGACTAGAATTAGAGTCAACAATCTTATTAAAGTACCGAGAAATTTAGACATAATACGTGCTTTATTGAGTTGTTGATGGACCTGTGCATCTAACAATCGTGGGACATGCAAGTACTAGTTTTTCGTACTGGCTGTGTCTTTTCACTACTTATAATCGAAACCTTTAATACCGGGCAAAAACAACATGTAATATTGGGCAAAAAGCCCGCTATTACATGAACATTATTAAAAATCGTGTGGCGTAGTAATGGTTAGAGCGCTCGCTATATATTGTTGTGATACAGAATAAAATAAAATAAAATAAAAAGGAAAGTAGGACTGGGTCGAGCCCGGCCCGCTATGAAAGGCACCGACCTCGACCCGTCGGCCACCCGTTGTGCTCGGGACTGCCTCCTCATCGCATCCGGCGTCGGGTCGGGGCGGGGCGCTAGATCCGGTGCCGGGGAGGGGCGACGCGGTGTCGATCTGCCGAATAGGGGTAGGGGAGGAGCGCTCGGGATCGGGGAGGGGGTTGTGGATCCGGCCGTGTGATACACCTCCCGGGGAGGGGTACTATGCATCATGTACCAATCACTGGATCAGTAGTTGGTATGTACAAACAGGTAGTCTCATTCATACAGTACTAAAATACGAGGATATACAAAGAAATTACCAAACGTTGCTAAGTAACAATCCAAGAGTATGCAGCGGAAATGGGCATGAAAGTTGATCACTTCAATCATCCACGAGCAACTTGAGCATACCATGAAACCTAACCGTCTCTATCTCTTTTGAAGTTTGTCCACTAAAAACCACAATGAACAAACTATGAGTATATAAGGTACTCAACAAGCTCTATCACTACACAAGGGACATAATCATGCATTGAGGTTGTAGCAAGGATGTAGGCAAGCTGTTTGATATTTGCGCTAGCAGCTAAGCAATGCAGGTCTTTCTAAGAATAGATATCAAGGAAAGAAGGACTTGTCAATATTTTAGTTGGCGCCCTCGGGAGAGCATATATCATTGTCGCTAGTTCTTGAAGTTTTAACGAGGGATGGATCTCCAATATCCATACCTCACACCTTCCAAAAACACGAGCACAAGGTCACCCACTCACACATCAAGGAGGTCATTATATGTGGCTAATCGATGTGAGCTCAAGGTTTGGCGTGTCAATATACCGTGACAACGGACATCCGGATAACTATACACTCTGTAGAGGTTCGTATACTTCCACCGTAACTAGGCACGTCCACAAGTCCACCACGAAGTCTAGGGGTCCGGTGGATATGACACCAAGCCATACCGTCCACCAAAGTATTGTTGAGTACTTGGACTTCACCAAGAGTGACCCCTGGAGGTCCGTAAACTACTACACCCTGTGGAACTTCTTGCTGCATAATCCGAGATTTGCTTGTCGATCCTGCCCAAAATAGGTTCTATGGTTGTACACTAAATAAACCACCATGGGATCCAAAGAACTGATCCTTATATGGCAGGGCAAACACTCGTCCATACCAAATGGACTTACACCTACACACCAAGGAGCCTGCACAAGTACTAAGGAGTTTCACCCACTCCCGGTAATCTCCCACCCAACTTGGGTAAGGCAATCAAGGCGGGGTTTTGATAACAACAACGAAATTACCAATAAGCAAGCATTTCATGCAAACCAAACAATGGCACTCAAGAGAGCAAGCAATATATAGTAGGCTCTATGTTGGTTCTATACTACTTTTTATAGGATAAATATGATCAAGGGATAGTTAGAGCTTGCCCGGCAACACTAAATCCTTAAAAGTCATGCCTCACGTTGTTACTCGGCTTGGCGTTGGAATCTTTCTTGAGACTTGGGCCTTCGGACGTCATCTCCGAGCTTGGGGCTCCTTCGGATTCTCCGTCTCTATAGTACATGAAGCTGATGCAAAAAGGAAATGTAATAAATAAGAAACAATCAAGCTCCAATTAAAACTCCATTTAGATCGAGAAAGTTTGGTGTATACTAGTAGATAATGTTGATAGATCATAGTTTAGAAGGACAAGATCTCGATTATGGGGATTGGGTTTGGATATGCCGGAACTTGGAAGTTCAACGAGCGGAAGAATAGGTGGAAATGAAGTTTGAACGGTGAAGATACGAGATTAAGGGGGTGAGGGGGGGGGGAAGGAGCAAATGGGGGAAATATTAGTAGAAAATAGATTATGGTGGTTAGCAATGAGCTCCTCGAGTCGGGACGATCACGTGAGCGTAAGAAGTTGCCCGAAAAGGAGTTTCGGATCAAAAGATATGAGTTTCGAAATTCCAAGGACCTTTTTGTAAATACCTTTAAGGTCATAGGGACCTATTTGTAATTACATAAAAGTTTGGAGGGACCTTTTTGTATAATATTAGGGACCTAAAAGATAATTTCTAGAAAGTTAAGTGTCTTTCTATAAAAATCTAGGGACCAAAACATAGTACAAAAGCCACCGAGGGGCTTATACGTAAAAGTTCAGTAAGTCGAGATTTTCCGTGAGTTTTGGATTTGTTTTTGTATTGGAACAGCTGTGGGCGGTTGGATTTAAAATGGAGGGCGGAGATCGGATTGACTAAGGAGTACGGTGGGATCTAATCGTGACCGTTCCTTACCGGATGGACGGGCGAGGAAGTTTGGGGGGGGGGGTATTTGCACCAACGAGCGGTGGTCGGAGCAGGGCGTGCGACGGGATCTCACTGGAAGCCTCGTCGGTGGCTGCGACGACGGACGGAGAGGCTTGCGGGGGCTCGTCGGGGGTATACGGCGCGGCGCGCAGCTGGTGGTGGGGATGTCGGTAGACAACGACGAGCGGAATAGGCAGGCGAGGATGTCGGAGGCGGGCGGAACAGCGGCGTTGGTGCGGCTGCTTGCACACGCGATAGGTGTGTCGTTTGAGGGGTCGGGTGTGCGCTTGAAGGTGTGTTGGCGCTTGCGGCGGCAACGTCCGGCCGGCGGACGCGACGGCGACGGCCGGCAGCGCGGGAAGCAATGGTGGACAACGGCATTCGGTGCGAAGGCATCCGCGGTGTTGGGTCAGCTCATGGGCGTGCGGGGGCTGAAGGGGAAGGGGAGGCGAGCTCGGGCCGACGCGAGGAGTTGCGAGCTCGTTGCGTCGGCTTTTATAGGTCGGGGCGGTGCGTGGCGGCCAAGGCGGAGGGGTTCGGCAGCGGTGGCGGCTAGCTCGGGGAGGGGTGGGGTCCGATACGGTTGGGGCGGAGCGGCGGTAACTTGGCCCGGGGGTACACTCGTCCGGGAGCGGAAGGGGGAGGGGGAGGGGTTCCGGTACGCGAACGTCGGGGTGAGGCACGGGTGCGGGCGGCGGTGTGTCACATGCAACGGCGATGAGAGGAGGGAGAAGGGCCACATGGCGTGCTCCTGGCCTTTCGTCCGGTCGTAGGCCAATCCAACTGTGGGGTGCGCCGAGGGAAGGAATAGGGAGTGGTGGGCTTGGCGAGCTAAGGCTGGAAGGAGGGAAGGGGAGACAAGGCGGCCCTGGAAGGAAAAGGATTTTCCTTTTTCCTAAATTTTTCTTTGGTATTTGAATTGGTATGTAAGTGTTTTGGAGTTAATTTTTTTTGAGCAACAACAACGGAAGGAAAATAAAAGAAGCGGAACAACAAGCACTAGTCAAGGTTCTTTTTTTTTAATTTTAAAAATTGTCAATTTCATCTAGTTTAATTGATTTGTTAGGTTTTGTGTTTGAAAATCCGTGAATCATAAAAATAAAATCCTAAAAATTTAAATTTGACGTGAATTCTGAATTTGATTTAAGGTTTCCAAATTGTGGGGTGTTACGGGCTACCTCCTCACCCTCCTCGTCGGATCCGAACCGAAGGAGGAGCACTACGCGACGGGGAGCAGATTGTCACACCCGGTCTTAAGGCCAAGACTCGAATGCATAGCTATATGTGTGCCGGGATCGGTTAATCACACATATAGAGACAATAGTGAAATAACAAGTATAACCAATGTCATAGTATAGCTTATTACATCGTCTCAAGCGTATCTTTATTACATAACTTTATTAAAATGTCTCAAAGGACTAAACTAAACTCAGCGGAAGACTCCATACGCCACGGGCAATCAACCGGGGAAACGCACGCCTAGTAGTAGTCTTCATCAAGGTACCTCCTTTCGGCTTCGAGCAGCGGTAGTGTATAGCAACAGGAAATAGCAAGAGTGAGTACATGTCGTACTCGAGCAAGTGTGGGAAAAATGACATGCAAGCTGTATAAAAGGAAAGCCGACACGGGGTTTGCAATAGAAGCACCTATACTAGTCAAGTTAATTAAACAACCTATTTACTATGTGATAAAAGCACCAACGAGGTTACCCCACTCGTTAACCACCGCAAGCTACCCTACTTGCGGAAACCACACTACGAGGTTACCCCGCCCGTAGCTCACCTCACTACAAGTTACCCCGCTTGTAGCTACCAAAGGGTTACTCCACCCAAACCATCCCTCTAGTTCTCGTGAGGATCCGGGCCGTTCGTGACCGTGAACACGGCTGTTAATAACAGTTTTACACTCTGCGAGAGGTTGCACAACTTTACCCACAGGTCGGTGATTCCATCACTATTCGGTGACTAAAACCTCCATTATGCCAGCACACTTCCGAAGGTATGAGGCCAAGAGATCACCGCAAGGTCTTTTCTAAGGACTTCCCAGCTTGCAAAACGTCCATGCTAAGGTTTCACCGCCGTAAAAGTGACGCATCACCCGGAGGCCCCCTCTTGCACCGTGGCTTGAAGTACTCCGCCTTTCCTCGCCCGAATCCGGAAGACACCTTCTTCCTTCATCCTTCCTCGACGCTTGCGGAACCGGGAAGCTACCTCGGTACTAAACCTTACCTACCCATTATCAGCCCCGTGCTTTGTGCGGAAGTCCTGGGTTGCCGCTCCAAGAACCGGTCCTTATGATCCCCAACAAGTACTACCGCAGCCCAATAGTACTACTACGAGTACCGTGCATTCCCGCACCATCATCCACATCCTCCTGTCGGGATCACCTAAGTTCCATGTTGCTAAAAAGCATCCCCCAATTCATGATCATTATGTTCAAGTGAATAATTAATCAAGCTTAGCATTTAGTTCAGTTTGAACCCCATTAAAAGCAACTAGCAATGACGTACCCATCCTAACATACTACACCATAACCAAGGCGACAAGGTAGAATAGGGAACGGGGTATGACACAAATAGGATTGAAATTAAACAAGTAATGCATGTAATGTAAATTCGGAAAGTAAGAAAGTAGGCGCAATGTGCATCAAGGACACTTGCCTGTCTCCTCTTGCTTCGCTGCTGCTCAAACTACGGGTCCCGAGAATCCTCGTACTCTTCCTCGTCTATTTTCGTCACGCCGGAAAACACACATACATAGCAAATAAGAAACAGTACACCAAACAATGCCTACTGTTTATGAAAACAGTACCATTAAATAGTACTCGTCACTACGAACTCGTGAGCGCAAGAATCACCTAAATCGGAGTTACGAGCTAAAAGTTATGAACGTTTTAAGATCTAAGGTTTAATTTGCAAAACAGCAGACTTTAGGGACCTATTTGTAATTACTAAAAAGTTACGGGGACCTATTTGTAATTATGGAAAGTTTAGGGGCCTAAATGAAAAAGTACGGGACTAAAATATAATTTAGGAAAAACTTAGGGGTGTTTATGTAAAATTACAGGACCTAAACATAATTATAAAATTACTCGGGGGCTTAAGTGTAAAAATTACAATATCGCGCCCTAACGAGATTAAATTATAATTATTAATTAACCTAAGGGTGCTTATGTAAAAGTGGGGGGTTCTTTATTAATTTATTAAGACGACGGGGGTGTTTTTGTAAAGCTGCCGTAACGATTCGATTAATCTAATACGGACCGTCCGTGCCAGATCGGACGGTGGGGATTCATCGGCGGGTGGCGGCGGCCGACGGACGCCGACGAGCGGCGGCGCCATTAGGGCTCGCCGGAATTGGGCGGAACAGGGGCTACGAGTGCCCTAAACTTGGTGCGGAAGAGTCCTACGCGGAGCGGGATGATGGCGCACTCACTAGAGGGGTTGCGCGGCGACGAGAGAGAGCGGTGGCGGCTCGCGACGACGACGGCCGGACGGAGAACTCGGTCGAGTCGCGCGTGCAGCTCCGGCGATGGCTCGGCTTCGGGCTTCACCGGCGGCGGCGGTAGGACGACGGGGAGGACGGCGTGCGGTCCACGGGCGACGCGAGGGCTCCGAGCGGCGGCGCGACGGTGAGGGCTAGGCGGCGGCGATGGCGGCGACTAGGGCACGAAACTTGGGGGTTTTCTCGGGAAGGCCGAGGCTCGGGAGTTGCGGCGCGTTATGAAGGGGTGCGGGGCACGGCACACACGCCTAGGATGGCCGAATCGGAGGTGGATTCGCCTCCGATTTGGTTCGGGTTTGGGGTGGGCTCGCGCGGGCCCGAGGCGAGCTGAGTCGGGCTGGCGAGCAGAGGGAAGAAGAAAAGGGGAGGGAAAAGGGGATTGGGCCGGGAAATTTCGGCCCATGGCCGAGGAATTCGGTTTCTTCTTCTTCTATTTTTCTTTTCTTATTTCTAACTTCTAATTTGTAGTTTAAATTCGAACGAATTCTATTCGATTTTCGAAATCAAGTTTTCAAACAAATAAAACCTAATGCAACTATCAGCATGAATGCAACAAACATGATTTTATAAATAATAATAAAATAATTAATTTAAATGGAAATTTAATTCTTAACCTAGGATAAATACTAGCATCCTAATAAAATAAATCAAATTTTATTTTATTGCGAATTTTGAACATCGGGGTGTTACACGGATCCGGCGGCGTCCTCGCCGGATTCGACGCCGGGAGGCATGGTGCATCGTTGCGCTACCGAGAAGGGGTGGCACAGAGTGTGGCATCACGGATCCGGCCGCCTCGTGACCCTCCTCGCCGGATCCGGCGGTGAGGAGGACGGATGGCCAGGGAGGGGGCGCCGGCGATGCGATCGTAGAGGGGGCAGCTGGATCCGCGATGCCACACCACGTCGACGACGCAACCGGGGAGGTGCAGCTAGCACCGGCCGGGAGAGGGAGAGAGAGAGAGAGAGAGAGAGAGAGAGAGAGAGAGAGAGAGAGAGAGAGAGAGATGTGGGCGAAAATAATTTTCTCATGGCCTTCTCCATTCTTTTAACTAGTTGATAACCCCGCGCGTTGCAGCGGGACGACTAAAAGATATTAATTTTAAAATTCCAATCTTGAAATAATTGTGTTAAGCTCTAACATCTATTCTTTATCTAAATGGTTGAAATTAATTATGATGACGTGGCGCAACGTGGATTGAGAGAAATAGCCATTAAAACGTGCTAGTGGGTTGCATCTTTTATATATATAAGTAGATTACAGTCGTAGGAAACAAAAACATGGACATGTGGGGTATGTAGGCACAGCAATTTAATATTTCTAGCTCCTTCCATATCGTATAAGTTGTGCTACACATAGAAACAATCAGCACAAAGTGATGGTAAGAGGTGCACATTTGCCATTGGCACATGCATTATAGGTTTCCAAGCATGTGGCAATGATTATAGTATTACATGAAAAGTGGCTTGACATGCCACCCCTCCAATGCTTCAAACATGCCCCTGTAGCTATGTACAAAAAGGAGAGTGTAACTTTCAACTGAATTCATGCAGCTGCCATCTAACCATATTGAAGTATCTATATGTAGTTCCTGGTTGCCAATTCATTCAAGCTACGTTGCAAGAGGGCAACTATTGCTGCAAGTCATACGAGAATCTATCCTCATTCATTTATCATGTAGGAATGTACTCCAGAACCGTGTGTGGTAATTAGTTTAGTGCTTGCATTCTTTTCTGATTTGTGAACACAAACTATAATTTCTTAAAACAAAAGGCACACATAGATGTTACCTTTGGTGGAACTATATAATATACTACACTAATTCTTTTTACGCATGTCATTATTATTTGTTTTTGGTTTAGAAACCACATGTAATAACATGGGTGGACAGTATTTCGAAATTCTCTGCCCATTCAGATCTTCACTTCAGGCACATGCCATGGACAGCTTTGTTAGGTACATTTTTGGCAGGTTCAACTTGTAACAAATCTGATGTTTGTATAGCATTGCAATTATCTTGACTGCACGAAAATGGTTGCTATATATTGATCTCCAAAAAAATATAGTGGCGAATCTGATGTCAAATATTTGACATTTATGATTCACTGATTTTTTTTTCAAAAATACATGACAATGCAAATTTTCCTTTCAGCTCTCTCTTCAGCAGCTCTCCGATCTTGCTCTTCCCGCAGACGGCTTGGTTTCAACTCTTCGGCTGAATGGCCTTCACCTTCCTCATGCGCCACGACCTCCGGAATGGCATCCAAGGTTGGTGCTTGCGACAGTGCTCCGGGAAGGTCATTATTAATCACATTGATGCATTCACTGCCTCCAAAGCATTTGCCGCTTCCGAAGCACCCGACACTTGTGGGTCTGCATGCCTAGTTCGTCCTTCGGCCATCTTGACGGACTTCTTGTTTGATCCCCACGGACGGCGCCAGCTGTTGTAGCTACGAGGCCAAACACATATCAATAGGGACCGGAAGGATGCCAAGAAGTCAAGGACCATGGCCCGGAGGGCACATGGACCGATTATATTACTAGATGAGTAGGACAGGATGAACCTATGATGCTCTCGGATACAGCGTGATGCCAATTCTCTAGGTCAGAGCATCTCCAAGAGCTCCCAAAAAAATTACTCCCAAAAACCTTTTTTGGGAGTAGCCCAAAAATAATGGGGCCAAATTTTCTCCCCTCCACCAACAATTCCCCTAAAAGTGCACCAAAAATCATTTTGAACTGGGCAGGTCAGCAAGGCCTTTTTTGTCTTACATACTCGTCAACATGACCTTGTTTCTGTCCACGATCACTTAATCATGTGGGCAGGGCCCGAGCACATCTCCGCGCCACCGCCTCAGGTCAGCCGCTCGTCCTCCCCCGCTCTTTCTCTTCCGTGCCGCCAGTCCCTGTCCTGTTAGATAAGACAATGGGGAAGGTGGGATGCGTGGTAGGATGGGATGGGGTGAGCTCACGTCATGGTCGTGCGATGTACTAAGATTAATTGCTTGAGTACTCAATTTGCTGCAGATCACACGAGCGTTGTTCCAATTGAGAACATGAACCACTGTCCTCAGTCCATGTTGGATCAGTACTAGAGATGATGATGATTTTCTAGTTGGCTCAGCGCAAATTCTGCAAACTCATTATCGGTCTATCAATAAGCCCCAACATGGTGGCTCTGTTCCTGGCCATAAAGTTGTTCGTCGTAAAAGAGAAATAGGTCACTGGAAGTTGTATGAAGATTACTTTTCAGATGATCCAACTTACGATGCTGAGTTTTTTAGACGAAGGTTCGCAATCAGTCAATTTTTAATTTATTTTCTCGTATATGACATGATATAGCAATTAAATATTATGTTTGTATGTGCCTGATTAGAATGAGCCGTCCTCTTTTCTTGCGCATAATGCATGCCATAAAAAACCTTGATGATTACTTTGTGCAAAATAGAAATGCAGCTAATATACTTGGAGCAAGTTGTTTGTAGAAGGTAACAGCTGCCTTTCGTATGCTAACTTATGGAGTAGCAGTAGGTTATACAGATGAGTATGTTTGTATTGGAGAAAAGTACACTATCAAAAGTATGAAAAGGCTTGTCATAGCAATCGTTCAAGTTTTTGAAGACGAGTACTTGAGATCACCTAATGAAAATGATACTGCTTGCTTACTGGCCATTGCAGAGGAAAGAGGTTTTCCAGGCATGCTAGGATGCATCGATTGTATGCAATGGAAGTGGAAGAATTGTCCTACGGCATGGCACGGTATGTATTCCGGTCATGTTCGTGTACCAACAAAAATCTTAGAAGTTGTTGCTTCGAAGGATCTCTGGATTTGGCATGCTTTTTTGGTTTACCTGGATCGCACAATGATATTAATGTCCTACAACGTTCTCCACTATTTGCAAAGTTATGTCAAGGAGAAGCGCCTGAAGTGAATTACACAATCAATGGTCATGATTACAAAATGGGATATTACCTTGCTGATGGCATATACCCAGGGTGGGCAACATTTGTAAAAACCATAGGACAACCACAAGGCAATAAGAGAAAATATTTTTGCCAAAGCACAAGAGTCAGTGAGGAAGGAATTTTAACGAGCCTTCGGAGTTCTACAAGCTCGCCTTGCCATTATTCGGGGTCAAGCTTGTCTATGGGACCAAGAGACATTGCCATATATTATGAAAGCTTGTGTCATCATGCATAATATGATTATAGAAGATGAGGGAGAGGTGGATGCAGAAGAACGTTTTGACCTTGATGATGACAATGTTGAAGCATCGCATGATTGTACCCCTAATCTTGAAGATTTATCAGGACACACAAAGCAATTAGGGACAACGAAATTCATCATCAACTACAGGAAGACCTAGTGGAGCACTTGTGGCAACATAAGCCGGATAAATATTGATTTGCATGTGTTCTGCTATAATGTTATATAATACTATTTGTTATTTCTAATATATTTAGTTACTAAAGTTTCTTTATTATGGTCCATGTAACCGTGTCCCATGTGGGAAACAATAATGACTGCAATGCTCACAAACAGAAGTGCGACTTTCAAAATAGCTTGGATCTCCAAGAGTTCGAAATAAGGTGTAAATTCAACTAAAAATTACATTATGATCTTTGGAAATAAAATGTAAATAATCCATAAGAAAAGATGAGTTTCTTTTAACTAAAGACAGCTATGCATTTAAACACAGTCAAGGGAAGTTGATCCCTCGAAGACCGGTTATCTCACTACGTAGGCTCGTGTAGTACAGCTGTTGCTCGACAGTCATGCCACTAATGTCCATTGTCATTATTCTTTCTTCTTCTAACATTCTCTTCAAATAAACCTGGTCTTGCTCACTTGTAGCCCTCGGTTGCTCTATGCGAATCTTTTCCTTTTCAATTTCCAATGCTTTGTTAAACCTTTCATCCTTTTTTGCTTCTTTATCTGCATCAGACTCCTTTTGCTCCCACATACGGTTGAATGCTTCAATGCATGCATCGCCTCCACCTCGGCGTAATAGTTTGTTTATCCTTCTTCCTACCCATTGGCCGCTTAGATGCATCAACATCTGGAGTTGCATTGCCATTGTTATCAGCATTTGGGTTACCGGTCAAATCTAGGACAGAATCTTCAGAAGCCTTGTGTTTCTTTTGAGAAGATTTATTTTTAGCCAATTGAATCATCTTCTCATGCCACTTTGCTTCATGTGGTAAAATATTCCAGCAGTGCAAGAGCTGAAAAGACTTGTTTTCTTTGTCTTCTTCCATGTACAATGCGCAAGCATCCATAAGCTGTACAATTATAATTAGACAGAGGTTAGTTCTTGGAGTTGCATAGTAAATAATGAGGAATACATGTACTATTATATATATCACATACCTTATTTTCAAAAGTCTTCCCACTTTGATTTAAACCCTGAATAGCGGAAAACAGCCACAAAACGTATCGACACACTCTTGAATAAAGGTCCAACGATGTGATAATGAATTTGGGCTACGAATTATGGTGCTTTCCTGTTCTGAATGGTAGAAATTATGAACCTTTGTCCAGAATACACCACGCTTTTGGTTCATGTCTGGAATTGCATGAATACTTGTATCCAACCAAGCCTTGACAAGTACCACATCTTCACTGAAATTCTTGTTTCTTGTTTTCTTGTTCCCTTGTGTGGTGGGAGTAGTGTACACAGGCTCCTGCTCCTCTGGAGGGCTACTGAAACCATCTCAACCTGTTGTATCGTTTCCCACGGTCTCATTCATCATACCCATATAGTAGCCATCTACTGCCATTCTCACAAGTGCCTATTAAAACTTGACTGAAAAATAGTGACAGTGCAATCAGAGTGTCATGGGAAACACATATTGTCAGTGCCTTAAAAAATAATGACAGTCAAATAGCTTGGCTTCTCAAAAGGCTAAATTATACGAGGATACCGTGCTTTAGAAAGTGTGTACAAGATACTTTATCTAATACCATCTAAAAGTATAAATAAAGAAAATCATAAATTCTATTTGTCTCTCAAAATGCTAGATGGTGTACGATCAATATAAAATAAAGAACATAAGCCGCCGACTATATTGTAGAGCGCAACAATACAAGAGAACATATGCATGCTAAAATGTTCCTGCAACCCCAGTACAAATCAATTCTAATCTTACTTTATTTCTTGAACTTTCAGAAATTTTTTTTTCTGAAATTCGTCCTTGTAGCCAAAGGAATAAGTGTTGGGCGTATTAATAATCATAGCAGTCCAATCCACCTAGTACCTAATCAACAAATCTTCACTATTGCAACAGGTAGTTGAATACTTTTAATCGGAGTAGTCCTAACGGGATCTGAACATTCAGCGAACGGTGGAGCTCTCTGGTGGCGCGGACGTGCGTTGAAGAATCGTCGAAATGAAGGGGAGCTGGGAATCGGTGATGCTGGTGACCAACCGCTGCCTATGCTTCACGGGGACAGCCGGCTGCAGACAAGGGCGGGGACTATCAGCAGGGATCGATGGCGGGGACGACCATGGCACAACTGTTTGAGGAAAGGCGAGGCGGCAGGGATTGGTGATGGAGATCAAAGTCCTGGAGGAGCCGAGGCGGCAGGCAAATAAGGCAGAGATGGCGCAAAATTTGGGTGCCGAGGCGGGAGGAGTCGGATCGGGGGAGCGAATTCCTTCCCTGTTTTTACCTACGATTGAGGTGGATTTAGCGTGATGACAAAAATAGGAAGGTATTTAGGGGATCTGTTGGAGAAGGGGTTTTTTTTTATAAAATCCCATTAATTTGATTTAAGGTCAGTCTTTGGGAGACTTTTGACGATGCTCTGACCATTTATAGCTACATGGTCACCTAACCTGGCTTGGCAGATTATAACTATACCCTTCCCACTATTACACAGCCTCGAAGGGCATCCTTGTAAGATAATCGCTATATATACAATCTTCGGTGGTCAACTCCTTCTCCCGTACAATACTTCGGCCGTACTGTGGCGAATGTACATATGACGTCCCGTAGTGCTGAAGCATATGGGCCGTATGCCCATTGCTTGGTTTGGTTCCCACAACTTAGGCCAACGCTCTGCTCCAGCCTGGTTCCTCCGGACTTGGCCCGACATGGACTGTGCGGTGGTCTCCCCAAAAATAAGAATTAAGGATTGATGAGCTTTTAAATGATGAATCAGTTGCCTTGGGCAGATGAGAGTAAAAACAATTGTTGTTTGCTTTTAAATGTATTGTAAAAACACATTCACCCAAACATGAAGCCAACTAGAGGATTCTCATTTTTGGACCAGTCTCTTAAATGCAAAGGAAGACTTCTTCCGGTGTGGTGCCTTTCGGGTTAGGAATGGCTGCCAAACGATATTTTGGAATGATGTTTGGATTGATAATACACCACTAAGCAATCAATTTTGTGCTGATTATACAATGTGGCTAGGTGGAAACAAGTGACAGTAATGGAAGATCTACAAACTAACACATCTAACCTTAACTTATAGAATGGAACAACTTGCTGGCCAAAATGGCCTATGACTGACTTGAGGATAATAACAACTTCTTCAAATGGTACCTACGTGATAACGACACTTTTCAGTGTAGTCGATGTACATAGCAATGTTGTTAATACCACACTCATCTCAAAAACTTGTGGTGTATCAAACTTCCTCTCAAAATCAAAATATTCTTATGGTACTTCTCGTGAAAGGGATCACCTTGTCTAAGGATAACCTTCGGAAAAAAAGAGATGGAAAGGTAGTCCCAAGAGTAGTTTCTATAATAATAGTGAAGCTATGCACCATCTCTTTTTTGAATGTCATTTTGGCAGGTCCTTCGGCTCATTCTTAATATCGCCACAGGTTTACCCACACTCAACAATACGGATCATATCTTGATACATTGGCTTACATCCTTTGGGGGGGGGTGGCAAAAGTATTTTGGTTTAAGATAATGTCAATGTGACTAAGACAAATGGGCCCAAAAACTTTCATAAATCTGATGTAGGTAATCTTCAGGGGATCATATCAGCTGAGGCACTGGAGCTTATTGCAAAGAAGAAAGGAGAGGGATGTCATCCAAAACATGTCAGCAAATGGAGGTGGTGTCCATGAGTATATTTGCTATGACCATCTCTTTATCATATCAATTCTTTGTTTTTGCTTCTTTGGTTTTGTTGGTCACAAGACCTGTAATAATTGTACAACCGGGTTGTATGCATCAACTATGCAAAAGAGCCGAAAACTTTCTTTCCATTATCTAGAAAAAAGAGAAAGAATTAGCACAAAGTGATGGTAGGAGGTGCCACACATTTGCCATTAATTGGCACATCCATTGTAGGTTTTCAAGCATGCGTGAATGAGTTACATGAAAATCAAAGATAGATAACCAAGATGATACAAGCACATCCAAAAGAGATATGTAAATTATAATTAATGAGCTTAATTCATCTGATCTCTTACATGATGAATCGATTGCCTAGCTTGGGCGCCAGAGAACAAGCACTCATGTATTGTTGCTTGCTCTCCAATACTGAATCGCCTCTTGAATTTTGGACACTTATTAATAAGTAGTAAGTATCTCTCAAAACTCTCTCCATACGGAGGAGAGATTGTAGGAAAAAAAAACTCATGCATGCTATGCGTGCCTGCATGCATGTGCAAGAATAAGCCCATGGTCCAGAATGATGCATGGATGTTGTTGATGGTGCTTATTTGAACTGCATCTTAGACTTGTAGACGGTCTCGGGCTTCCAGTCCTCGGGGATGACATCTTCCTCCTCGACCTTCTCGCCACTCTCGCTGGTGAGGCGGATGGCGAAGGGGCCCTTGAGCGGCTTGGTGGGGTCGATCCTCCAGATGGCTCCCCACGACTGCTTCATGGGCTGGTACTCGTCGGAGCCCTTGGGCTTGATGTCCACGCTGACGATGTCGCCGTCGACGGCTGCGTACTTGACGAGCAGGGCCAGGTACATATCGCTGGACCCCTTCTCGACGTGGAATTCGATCTTGGTGTCGGACGGGTACTCGCACTTGACGCGGCGGAACTGCAGCATCAGCTCGCCAGCCTTGCGCAGCTTGTCCTCCTCGCCCTTCTTGGCCATGGCGCCGAAGGCCTTGCCGGAGAGGTCGAAGTGGTAGGCGGCGATGTGCTCGTAGTTCTTGTCGGTGATCTTGATGTTGACGGGCTCGCCGGAGCACTCGGCGGGCTCCTTGCACTTGATCTCGTAGCAGGAGCCGCAGCCCAGCCCGTCCTTGAAGATGGGCTCGTTGCCGCACCCGGTCATGCCGTCGAAGGGCGCCTTGTCAACGTCCTTGTACCCGCACGCGCCACCGTGGTCGTCGGGGGCCGCGCCACGTGGGTCGCTGCCGTAGAACGTGGCCTTCGCATCAAGCCACTTGTCACCGTAGGTTGCAGTGATGTTGGCGCCAGGCTTGTCGCCCATGGCGCACCATGCGCCGCCGACCATCGAAGCCAGCAGCAGGGCCACCACCGCGAGCTGAGCCTGTTGATGAGAGGAGGACGCCATTTCTTCCTGTTTTTCCTTTTGGGATGTGCTGCACTGCACTGTGATGGACAATGCAATGTCTGGGGAGGCATTTATACGCACACGCCAGCCACAAAACGCTGGGCACGCCGGCAACGTCGCCGCGTCCGTGGTCGAGCTTGATTTCCCCATATCAGCCCCTGCATGCACGCGCAGCTAGTCTGGGGAACCATACCGCGTAGCATTTTATTCTGAGTCTTTGTTTTTCTTTTGTTTCTCCTTTTAACATTAGACCTCAAAAATGAGTATAATGCGCTCAATTGAACACCACATACCACATGCATGCAGAAGAGAAAACTAAGATACCCGAATTAGCATAAACACGGTGCTTCAGTCCTTTGCGCCACGCACGGTCTAGTGTTTTCGGTGTGACTAGAATTAGAGTCAACAATCTTATTAAAGTACCGAGAAATTAAGAGATAATACGTGCTTTATTGAGTTGTTGATGGACCTGTGCATCTGACAATCCGAGACGTTCTACTGGTTCAAGGAATCACCCTTTGCACAGCTTTTTTTATCTCACCCTTTGCACAGTTCCTTGTATATAAGATCCACGTGCACATTGTTTACATTTTGCTGCACGTTAGAATCAATTATCATGCAGTGTTCAGTACAAATTGTCGTTGGCATGTGTGGATATATAAGCAACCTATATATCTTGTAGTATTTACTAAGTGAAGGCTCCTTTTAAGGCCTCCACATTAATTGGAGGATAAAATCCTAAAAGTTCTCTAAAAAAACAAAACATCTAACCATTGAATCCAGTGCTTGATTAACAATAGCCATAAGTGCTTGATTAACAATAGCCATAAGTGTTAGTTAGGATAGTATCGTATACATATCTCTTGTTGTAATTTGTTTATATGTATATCTCTTAACTTGATAGCTACTCCAAGTATTAGACTTGGATTGTACTCGAAGATGTATGTGCCACCCCGGGGGCTCTTCCTGGCCCTATTAATAGAAACATGCGGCCCCTAGCGGGGTTCAACGCTTCCTAGCATTTTCACATGATAGCTAGAGCCGGCTTCTTCTATAGACGTAGCTATGTCGGGTTCCTCTATTGCTTTGTCATCGGCTACTCCGTTCGGTCTCCCTGTGACCGAGAAGTTAACCAAGACCAACCACATTATGTGGAAGGTACAAGCCTTGCTAGCCATCCGAGCTGCGCATCTGATGGGCTTCCTAGATGGGAGCAACGTGGCACCACCTGAGTTCCTCGATGAGAAAGATGAAAAGGGCAAAGGTGTCGCCAAGCCAAATCCTAACCATGTTGTCCGGGTTGCCAAGATCGGCAGGTCCTAGGGTATCTTCTAGCCTCTCTCTCCATGGAGGTTCTTCAAGGCGTCGCCACTTTGACTACATCGGCCAAAGTTTGGGCTGCCCTTCGGTCTACGTACGCGTCCCAGTCACGGGCGCGTGCCATCAACACCAAGCTTGCCCTAGCTACCACATGTAAGGGCAACCTGACTATCGCTGAGTATGTAAGCAACATGAAGAGCCTGGCAGACAAGATGGCATCTGCTGGGATGAAACTTGATGACGAAGAGAACGTGTCCTACATCCTTGCCGACCTAGACATCGAATTCAATCCTGTTGTGTCGACCATTGCAGCAAGCGTTGAACCTATCACTCTTGGCGATGCCCTTGTTCAACTCACTCCTTTTTGAGGGTCGTGTGGAGATCCAACAAGGTGGCTGCTACACCAACTCCTCGATCGATGCAACATCGCGTGGTGGCTGCGGTGCTTTCAATCTGCATGGCGGTCGTGCCTGCGGTGGATTCAACGGCAACGGGCGCGGGTACAACAACAACAGTGGTGGTGGCTCCAATGGCAATCGTCCCAAGTGTCAGCTCTGTGGGCGCATGGGGCACATTGCCATCAAATGCTACAAGAGGTTTGATGTCTCCTACACCGGGGAAGAAAGGACTGCTGCTGCTGCTATCTTATCTTACGACATCGACACCAATTGGTACGTTGATAGTGGGTTGACCGATCACATCACGGGTGACCTCGACAAGCTGACCGTGAGAGAGAAGTACTATGGCGTTCATCAGATCCACACTGCCAGTAGTGCAGGTATGACCATTAATCATATTGGTGATGCTTTTGTATGCACGCCTACTCATGATCTCCACCTAAAAAAATGTCTCGCATATTCCTCAATCCAACAAAAATCTCAATTTAGTTCATCGCTTTACATCTCATAATCATGGTTTCCTTGAACTTCATCCAAATTTCTTTCTTATCAAGGATAAGGCAATGAAGGCAACCCTACTTCGAGGCAGGACTAGAGGTTGTCCGTACCCCCTCTCCTCTCTCCCCACCGACTCAAGTAGACAAGTGTGTGCAACCACCAAGCCTTCCGCTTCGAGATGGCATCATCGTTTCGACCATCCGTCTTTTTCAGTAGTTGATCAAATAATTAGCAAGCATAGTCTTCCGTTTGCTAAAGAGTCCAATAAAGAGTTGGTATTTGATGTGTGTCAAAAGGCAAAGAGTCATCAATTGTCTTATCCTAATGTGTCGAATGCTCCCTTATAGGTTGTTTTTTCGGATGTGTGGGGTCCTGCCCCGAATTCTGTTGGGAGGAAGAAATATTATGTGAGTTTCATCAATTATTTCTCTAAATTTACTTGGATTTATTTACTTAAGTGTAAGTTAGAAGTGTTTCAAAAATTTCACGAATTCCAAGCTTATGCTGAGTGATAGTTTAGTACGAAAATTCTTGCTATGCAAACTGATTGGAGTGGTGAGTATCAATCACTCAATTCCTTCTTTCAACACATTGTCATTGAACATCATGTTTCTTGCCCTCATGCACATCAACATAATGGCTCTGCAGAGCGTAAACACCATCTTATTATTGAAGTAGGTTTGTCCTTGCTTGAGCAAGCCTCTATGCCATTACAATTCTGGGATGAAGCATTTGTCACTGCCACATACCTTTTTAATTGCATGCCAAGCAAAGTCATTCATAATTCTTCTCCCTAAGCGACGTTTTGGTGTTCAACCTGATTATTCCTCCTTGCATGTGTTTGGGCGTGCTTGTTGGCCCAATTTGCATCCCTACAACTCCATGCTTGTTCTAAACGATGCGCTTTCTTGGGCTATAGCAACTTACACAAAGGCTTAAGTGCATCAATATCTCTTCTGGTTGAGTTTATATCTCTCGTGATGTTGTGTTTGACGAAAATGTTTTTCCTTTCACCGAGTTGCACGCCATTGCCGGTGCTCATCTTCGGGCATAAATTCTACTCCTTCCACCCATGTTGTTGAATAATTTTGGTGGTGCGCACATAACTGATCCTTTACTGACTAATGTTCATGATTTATCTGGTGCTAATAATGATGCAGGAGAAATTTCAGCTGAAACTATGCAGGAATCACCGTTATTTCATGTACCGAAAGCTGGTGGGGGCGAATGGCCTGGCGCTGAACACAATGAAGATTTCCCTGCAATGGTTGCAGGTGCGCCCTCCTCGTGCCAACCTCGGACTTGACCTCTGCATCCGTGTCTCCACATCCGGTTAGCCTAGTCCGATCGCCAGCTGGCCCAGTGGCCAATCACAGCACAGGGGGAATGGTGTTGGGAGGCGAGCCCATGCAGATCTCTACCGCGTTGGGATTGGTTGAGAATGTTGAGCATGTGGTCGATATGGTGCCAACAGCACAAATTGATGCTCCACGCCATCAAACTCGGCTACAATTTGGAATTCGAAAGCCAAAAATTTACACCGATGGAATAGTGAGGTATGGTTTGTCTGCTCTTCTTGAGGAACCTTCTTCTGTTCATGATGCCTTAGAAAAAAAGAATGGAAACTAGCCATGGATAAAGAAATATCTGCCTTGCATAGTAATAGAACCGGCGTCTTGTACCTCCTAAACCTGGTTAGCAACATCATCGATTGTAAATGGGGGTACAAAATTAAAAGAAAAGCAGATGGAACTATAGATAGGTACAAGGCTAGGTTAGTTGCTAAAGGCTTTAAGGAATGGCATAGATTATGAAGATACCTTTAGTCCCGTTGTTAAGTCAGCAACCATACGCCTTGTACTATCCTTAGCTGTTACTAGGGAATGGAGTCTCGGACAATTTGATGTTCATAATGCATTTCTTCATGGAGTTCTAGAAGAAAGTATACATGTGCCAACCTCCCGGATATGAAGACAAGGTCTTTCTCTCACGTGTTTGCTGACTTGATAAGGCGTTAGATGGCCTTAGACAAGCTCCAAGAGCCCGGTATTCTCGGCTGAGTAAAAGATTGCTTGAACTTAGGTTTGCTTCATCAAAGGCGAGACACATCACTAATTTATTTTAATTAGGGAAACTTGATAATGTTTATCGTTGTCTATGTTGATGACATAAATGTTGCAAGCTCCTGCTCTCGGGCTACCACATCTCTACTCAAGGCACCTTGGTGATCTTCATTACTTCCTACGCATTGAGGTGAAACAGAAGAATGATGGTATTATCTTGACTCGGGAGGGATATGTGACAGACCTTCTCAAACGTGTAAACATGGTTATGTGTAAGACTGTCACCACTCCTATGTCTACTACAGAGAAGCTATCATCATCTGCCCGCTTGGACCGAGAAGACTTGACCAGATACTTGGAGCATAGTGGGAGCATTACAATATTTGACTATCGGTAGATCTGATATCTCCTTCTCGGTTAATAAAGTGTGTCGGTTTCTACACTCGTCCTACGACTGTACACTGGAGTGCGGTTAAAAGAATACCGAGATACTTGAGAGGAACTTTATCACTCAGGTTACAAGTCGGAAAGGAGAAATCAACATTAGTAAGTGCCTTCTCTGATGGAGCTTGGGCCGGATGTCCCGATGATAGAAGGTCCATAGGTGGTTTTGCCGTCATTCTTGGGAGTAATCTCCAGGAAACATACTATTGTGTCATGTTCAATCACCGAGGCTGAGTACAAGTCATTAGCCAATGCTACGGCTAAAGTGATGTGGGTACAATCATTGTTAAGAGAATTGCAGATATCACATCCTCCAAATGTTGTTCTTTGGTGTGATAACCTTGGAGCCGGTTATTTGTCCGCTAATCCAAGGTTTCATGCGAGAGCTAAACATATTGAGATAGATTTCAGTTTGTGAGAGAACGAGTTGCATAGAAGTTGATCGAGATTCGGTTTATACCAACAGAAGATCAAGTGGCAGATGCATTTACTAAACCTCTCTCCGATATGTTGCTTTTGAAGTTTCGACAGAATCTCAACCTCATAGGTTGTGATTGAGCAAGGGGGGGGGTGTTAGTTAGGATAGTTTCGTATACATATCTCTTGTTGTAATTTGTTTCTATTTTTATCTCTTAACTTGATAGCTACTCCAAGTATTAGACTTGGATTGTACTCCAAGATATATGTGCCACGCCGGGGGCTCTTCCCGGCCCTATTAATAGAAACATGTAGCCCCTAGCGTGGTTTAACGCTTCCTAGCATTTTCACAATAAGTCTAATATGGTTTAAATTACCCACCTATGCCACGCTTGGGGTATAAATTACCTACCTATGCCACACCTATGACACAATAGCATTTTTTCTGTCTTTTTTGTTTCTCCTTTTAACACTAGAGCTCATAAATGAATATAATGCACTCATATGAGCACCACATGGACATCATGGTTCAACCAAATGGCCGAACAAATAACACATGAATCTAAGAATGATATTTCAGTTCCTATCCACCCCTTGTAACACTCACTAAACATATGGTTTATATTTAAAGGAGACATATCAAAAGAAACTTAAACCATTCTCCGGATGAATTTAGCATCCAGGCAATCAAAGAACATGTATTAAGTTGATTAGTTCATATTTCAAAAAATATTATAGGTATCTCACCAACCATCGATGTTGTTGTACTTGACGATAATCTCATTCCATGAAACAATCTATTTGGATGTAAGTTGTTGTTTACAAATAGGAATAGCAAGGATTAAAGGATTTTTTATTAAAGCCGATACCGTGTAAAAAGGTTTACAACTTTGAAGAATGTGTGTCATTGAGATTACCAAATGGACAACTGTAGAGGATGAATCTCTAGTCATTTGTTTGTAAGCATCCATTGCAACATAGAAGCTAGGGATCAAAGTTGAACCTTAAGAGAACTACATATCCAAATTGAACCTGGACATTCAAGCATCCACAGAAGATAAATTAAAATGTTGTAAATATATAATCTATGATTAAACTAATTTGTGGTACTTTCCACAACATAATTGTGTATTTACTTAGCACACTAATGTATATTTATTCAGGGTAATTTACGTTTTTCCAAAAAAGATCAGGAAAATTAAATATGTTCCAACTCAGTTTTTTATACAATAAATGTGTGCTTCTTGACATCTGTAAATTATTTTTCTCAATTTCTATTTGCCACATTCAAAAGTTTCAATGTCTAAATCAAACAAAACTACACTAAAAAATATGATGGTAACTTTGAAGAATATGCGTCATTGAGACTACCACATCCACAACTATAGATAATGAATCTCTGGGCATTTGTTTGTAAGCATCCATTGCAACATGGAAGTTAGGGATCAAGGTTGAGCCTTAAGAGGAGTACACATCCAAGTTGAACCTGGACATTCAAGCATCCGCAAAAGATAAATTTACTAAAAAATGTTGAAAATCTATAATCTATGATTATTCTCACTAAAACTAAGTCGTCATACTTTCCACAACTCAACCGTGTATTTACTTAGCACAATAATATATTTGACTCAGGGTAATTTACATTTTTCCAAAAACTAAGGAAATGTCAATATATTCCAACCTAGTTTCTTATATAATAAATATGTGCTTCTTGACATCTGTAAATTATTTTTCTCAATTTCTATTATGCCACATTCAAAATTTTTAATGTCTAAATAAAAAAAACTATTATGCCACATTCAAAATTTTTAATGTCTAAATAAAAAAAACTACACTCAAGGATATGATGGAAACTTTGGAGAATATGCATCATTGAGATTACCACATCAACAACTATAAAGGATAAACCTCTCGGGCATTTGTTTGTA
Organism: Chloris gayana; assembly: GCA_031894775.1. NCBI lineage: Eukaryota > Viridiplantae > Streptophyta > Magnoliopsida > Poales > Poaceae > Chloris > Chloris gayana. The sequence continues at coordinate 96,143 of JAUNZO010000315.1, read as the reverse complement.
AGCATCCATTGCAACATAGAAGTTGGAGATCAAGGTACCCTCTCCGAGGATGCACTTGTGCTAACCGTACCAATCTCTGAATCGGTAGTTGGTAAACACATATAGATAATATTATCTAAGTCTCATACAACAGAATTTATTTTGTCCAACATATGATAGATAGGGTCATACAAGTCTTAGGTTACAAGCCAAGAAGTAGGACAAACCATCCTCGAATAAAAGACTCCAAGAAAACGCCACGAGCAACTTGATTCAAGAATGAGACTTACTCTTCGTTACCATCGTACTCTAGACCTTCGGCTGAGTAAATTGTCAATGGAGGTGAGTATGGAAGGTACTCATCAATCCCTACACTACTCAAGGGGTATATGCATTCATTTCGGGTAGTTGTCCAACATAATTTATTTTGTCCCACATGTGATAGATAGGGTCATACAAGTCTTAGGTTACAAGCCAAGGAGTAGGACAAGCCATCCTCGAATAAAAGACTCCAAGAAAACGCCACGAGCAACTTGATCCAAGAAAGAGACTTACCCTTCGTTACCATCGTACTCTAGACCTTCGGTCGAGTAAATTGTCAATGGGGGTGAGTATGGAAGGTACTCAGCAATCCCTACACTACTCAAGGGATATATGCATTAAGTTTGGGTAGTTGTCATACCCCAATTTGTAGTGAACAAATAGGAGTGCCCGTATGTGTGCCGGGATCGGTTGAATCACGCATACGCAACAAATTAAAGTAAACAGAGTAATTAACCATATCCGAAATGTATCATAGTATTCATTACAAAAGGACCCGTAGGTCTAAAAGAAAATTACAACACTTCATTCAAGCAGTAGCATCAACAAGCAAGCGTAGCGACTCCATCTTCGCAGGCATCAACTAGGGATCGCCCGCCTAGTACTCGACCCATCATCCTCATAATGACCCCATTCATGTCCTGTAGTGTAGTAGTGGTTGTACAGGAGGTAAAGCAAGTGGGGAAACGGATGACTGACTACAAAGTCTAGCATATGGTAGTAAAATGGTTTATTTGCATAAAGCTAGTTTTCTTTCGCAACATGGCTTAAGCATCCTATTTACTATCTCGTGAAACAACCCAACCAACCCAAACCATCCAACATCGAACAACGATCTTGATCCAACATTCCCATCCATCCCAACCATGCCCCCTAATCAAGTGAGGATTTCAGGACGCTCGTGACCGTGAGCACGGCTGTCAAGACAGTTTGAACTCCGGAGAGTGTGTACCACTTTACCCACAAGTCTCCATGTTGCCGTGGTGGCTAGCCACTTGCACACTTCCTAAGGTGTGCTGCCAGGAGATCACCGTGAAGCTTTTCACTAGGGTCTCTCCCCCAACGTATGTACCCACTAAGGTTTCACCGATAGGGGACTACTTTTAAGTAACAAATCCACCTATAGGCCCGCTCTTGTGTCTTGTGGGTCATAATACTACCCTCTCGTACATGTCCATCCCCGCGCCCCAATACGGCTTCATACGAGTATTGGGAGATTACCTAACTACTCGGGCTAAGTCTTCCCATTTGGTCTTGTGTTGGCACTGTATTCCCAGGGGATCTCTCCAAGAACCGGTCCTTATGATCTACAACACGCATACCACTATCCACCTTGTGCCCCGGCACCAACCAAAACATACCATATGCTTAGATCCCTAAGTTCCATGTTGCTAACAAAATTATCGTTCCCAAAACTTGTAGTGATATAGTTCATTAGTCAAAGTAAATTAAGTTCCCACTAAGCATGCTAAGCGTTTAACAGAAAATGGAACCGAACTTAGTCTACGCAGGTTAACAAGGGATGACCAACAATTCTAGAATAGTCCTACAATAGGTTTTTCCTGTCAAATTCACACATGCAAGCAAGGCTATAGGTATAAAACTCAATATGCAAAAAGGATGAATTTAGCAAGGACACTTGCCTTCTTCCAGCACAGATGGTTGCTTAAACACTTCAAAGTCTTGATTTTGAAAGTCCTCGTAAGACTGCTCCCGACCTTGATTTCCTATACGCGCGTACCGATAAAAACATAATACAACAACATCAAAACAGAGAATGCAATAGTATAAAATCAATATGATCATGGTATGGATGCATAGATTATGTTCCTACGATGATTTTGATATAAAGAATGCTAAAAACAGAGCAACACTTGCACATGTACGCCATTTTGAAGTTACAGGGACTAATTTGTAAATAAACAGGTTCCAGGGGCTTTTGCAAAATTATTTTTGGCTTAAAGGGGAGTGCGGGTTCAATTTATAGGAACTACAGGGGTTAAAATGTAAAATATGTAGAACAAAATGAACTGCAGGTTGATTTTCTCAGGTGGGTGAGAAAAAGGAAGAAAAGAACAGAGACTGGGCCTGTTTGATAGAAAAGGGCCCGAGAGGTTTCGTTTGGCTTTTCTATTTTCCTTTCTATTGCTAGGTTTTAACATATTAAGAAAACTTCACTAGATAGCGCATAAAAAATACCAAATAAATTGTAGAAAATCTACTCGTCCTATATGCCATTAGGTGAAATGCATAGATTAATATTCTGTTTAGAAAAATTTCATACCTAACCTAAATGTTCACATGAAATGATTGTTTCTTGGAAATTTTATTATTCAAAAAATAGGATGTTACAGTAGTGGTCAAACAAATGGCTTAAGGTTCGTTTACGCGGAAGTCTGTCTATGGTGGACTTTGTCTAAGAAATTGTTTTGAGGGAATAAAACTGTTTTGTTCATTTTAGCGTTTGGCCCTAGGAGAGATTCGTTTTGATCCCGCTAGTTCCCATATTTTAACTTGAGCCTCTTTAACTTGAGCCTCCGACCCTTGGTACGAACAACTCCCGACTCAATAGCCAACACTTCCCAAAAACACGGGCATTCACTATGCCCACTCACCGGTCAAGGGGTTTTAAAAATGGCTAATCTAGTGAGCCCATATCTTAACGGGTCATACCGGTGACCATAGACTATCATATAGGTTTTACACTCTGCAAAGGTTGTACACTTTGCCCATGAGCTACTTCTCCTAGCTAGTGAGTGACATAACGTCCAACCGACACCTAGTATGCTATGTACAAACCCATCCGCGAATGACTTGAGCACCCCGTGCGATGGACTTAGCAGGGCCATGAGATTTGGGGACCTACTCGTGTCCTCCAACGCTACCTACTCCAGGATGGTGTCTAATTTGCCACAGCCATATAGGGGGAGGGTCGGTCCTGCCCATTACATGTTCCATGGTTGTACTACAATAAAAAAGTGGAGGTAAAAAAGAACCGGTGCTTATATGAGGAGGCGAGTGCTCATCCACGACAGGTGGATCCCAAATTGTCTTATTCCGTAAGACACAACCGGAGCCTCACCCACAACCTTGTAACCCTATCATCATCCTAAACTCATTTTTCACTACTCTACACTCCATTTACTCACACCACCAAACTCATTTTACTGTAAATACGGTATGTTGGATATTTGGGTAAAAGTGAGAGTGTTGTGTGAGGTTGCATTTGCTAAGCGAGCTAGTGACAAGGGTGCGCTAGCATTGGCAAAGCCAATGGTAACTCCTAGGGTTCAAGGTTTTTAGGGTCTATATGCCCTTATGTACATACTCATATAAAATATACGAATATAAACATAAATAGGTAAATGCTATGCAATAAGAGTAATAACCCATGAAATAATCGAAATGCTCTTAATAGTAAGTACATTGCAATGTAAATCGGTTCAATCATGATCAAGGAAATTAGAGCTTGCCACCGAGTAGTTATATATCACTATCCTCATACTCGGGATCTTCCGGGTTCTCCTCCTTGAACTCTTCGTCGTCTATATTATGTTTGTAACCAAAAATAACTAGTGCGAAATGTAACAAATCCAAATAAACAAAACAAATCAACTAACCCAAAGAAAATGAGTAGCTTAATGGGTAGGGTACGAGATGAGTATCAAAATGGAGAACGCATCGCCGGAATCGAGCTACGGTTTGATTTCTATGGCTTTTGGAAGTTCTAGGGACATGTTTGTGATTTGGGGAAAAACTAGGGTCTATTCTGTAAAAATTTTACAGAATAGCTCTCGAGCGCTTTTGAAAGAACTAAGGGCTTTGTTCTAAATGTATAAAAGGCTAGGGGGCTATATGTACAAAGAACGAATTTATCGGTTTCCGGTTTTATTTTCCAATGGGAAAACAATGGAAATGGTATCGTGGGGCCCTAGACGAGCCCAAGGTTGGAGCGGCGACGCGGAAGGGGAGAGTGGCGTGCGCATGTGGGTGGGCTGGTCGGGGTGTGGCGGCTACGGAGGTGGACGGGCGAGGCCGCCGGAGCTCGCAAGCGGCGGTCGAGCAGCAGCTCATCTAACACATGCTCGAATCCGAGACAAGGTTGGGTCGGACGGGTGCGTACGAGCGCGGTGGGAGTGTAGGAAGAGTTGGATGGAGTAGGGAGTTTTGGGGAGGTGACTGGCCAACGCGTGGTGGAGGGAGAAGCATGGCCGCCGGTGTGGGAGAAGATGGTGGAGAGATAGAGAGAGAGAGAGGGGGGGGGTAGATGGGGAGTACCTCGTCTACAGCTTGGGGGGTGGCGAGGGAAAGTAGGTTGGGCTTTATAGTCGGTCACACGAGGGACATGGGTGAAAGGGGACGATGGTGATGGCGGAGGTCGATAATGTGGAGGATAAGTTCGGGGGAGAGGCTTGAGGCACGGACGAGGCACACAACCGGACGGTGGTGATGTCGCACCTCCCCGTGCGCACGAATCTGGTGGAAAAGTGGGACAAAGGATGGCGCGGGATGGAGGAGGCATGGCTGGACACGGTGCTCACAGCGCTCTCGTGCGTGGGTCACGTCGCGGAACGACAGGCTCGGATACGGCGCTGGTGTCGTTTTATGGTGCTCTCTTGGTCGGGGCGGCGGACACGTAGGACGGCCACGCCGTTCCATCGGATCGGTCGGAGTGGCGCTCCAACTGCTGGCCACACGCAAGCAATGAGGTGGAGAGGGGATGGGCCGTGCTAGGCCCGGGCGAGAGTAGGGAGAAGGGACCGTCACGATGAGGTCGGGTTGGAAGTGGGCCGGTGTGGTACCCCTCCCGGGAGCGGCACCGTGCATCGTGTACCAATACCTAGATCCGTAGTTTGTACTCACAATCAGGTAGTCTCAAATCCATACAATACTAAAATATGAGGAGGTACGAAGAACTTACTAGATTATCCAAGAGTATGCAACGGAAATGGGCACGAAATTTGATCACTCCAATCCACGAGAAACTTGAGCATACGACAAAACCTACCATCTCTATCTCTTCTGAAGTTTGTCCACTAAAAACCACCACAATGAACAAACGGTGAGTACATAAAGTACTCAGCAAGCCCTAACATCACTCAAAGGATATAATCATGCATTGAGGTTGTAGCAAGGATGTAGGCAAGGGTTTTGATATTTGCGCTAGCACCTAAGCATGCGGGCTTCACTAAGAATAGATGTCAAGGAAAGAGGGACGTGTCAATATTTTAGTTGGTAGGCCCTGGGGAGAGTATAAATCATTCTCGCCAATTGCTGAAATTTTTTAAGAGGGATGGATCTCCACTATCCATACCTGAAACTTTCCAATAACACGGGTATCACTACACCCACTCACACGTCAAGGACATTATTATGTGGGTAACCGATGTGATCTCAAGGTTTGGTGTATCAATATACCATGACAATGGATATCCGGATAATTATGCGCTCTGTAGAGGTTGGTACACTTTACCCACAAGTTATATGCTCTTAACTACGGAACACATAACGCTTCCACCGCGACTAGGCACGCCCGCAAGTTCACCACGAAGTCCGGGGTCCGACGAGTATGACACCAAGGCATACCTTCCAAAATTCACATATATTCCCAAGTACTCGACTTCACCATTATCACAAACAACCCCTCGAGGTCCGAATCTACTACACTTGGCGAAACTTACTTGTTCCGTAATCTAAGGTTTTGTGTCGATCCCGCCAACACAGAGTTATGTGGTGTACACTAAATCACCAATTTGGGGTCCAACAAACCGGTCCTTATATGGCAGGGTGAACACTCATCCACGAGAGGTGGACCTACATCGAAGCATGAAAACACCAAGTATTCTACACCAAGTACTAGGGAGTTTACCCCACCGAAGCACGAAACGGAGCGGTTGTTTTAAATGGAGCAACACTCAAGCAATAAAATAGAAAAATAAAATAAAAATTCAAAAATTCAATTCATCTCTAGTTCAAATTATTAATGAGGTTTGGGTTTACACAAATAAATGATTTTTTTTAGTTAGCAAATACATGAATTCGTAACTAAAAATTCTTAAAATTTAAATTCGCCACAATTTTTTTGAATTGATTTAAGATTTAATTCGAGGTGTTACACAAATACCCTACTTAAAATCAATCTCGTCCTCAAGATTCGAAGTAGCTCGAAAAGAGAAGAAATCGAGATCGGTAGGAAGTACAAAATTTAATCTAGCAAAGGAGATAATCTTCGAATACGTGAAATTTGAATAACATCTCAAATGTGCGAGGGATTAATAAGATTATGGATTGCCCAAGATAACTTAATACTCAATTGTCGGATACAACGAGACATCGAGATTACAATCCGAACTTCGGCGGGATTTACTGAATGCGCACTTCCAGTGGCTGGGAGCAATGCTTCCAAACGAGGTAAGACAACAGCAGCAGGTACACAACGATAACCCAGATCAACACATCACAACAAGACTCCATGGGAGTCATAGCTTGCTGATCTTCTGCTAGCGGCTTGGATTGACGAGCTTGGGTTTGGATGCGGCGAGGGAAAACGGAATAACGTTGGGTAAAGGGGCCCTCTTTGTGGCACTTGAATGCCAGGTGCGTGAGATTGACTGATGGTTCGATTTGAGTGGGGAAGGGTGTGGGCACTAATTTGGGAGTCTATTCCCGATAAGGTGATGGATGCATGATAGCTGTTATACTGGCTAGTGTAGGGGCCGGGAAATTGAGCTGGTGGTTTGCACTCTTGTTGAGTTAGGGTGCCGTTGTTGGACGGGCACTCCGGCGGCAGGGGACTTAGGGGTGTTGGGGTGCAAGGAAGAAGATAGGTTTGATGCTAGAGTTACTAGGTTGGGCTGATGGAGGGGTACATGGGTTGGGCTGGTGGAGGGCTAGATGGGTTGGGCAGATAGACGGTGATGGGTTCGGTCCGATGGCGAAAGGTTTTGGGCTTAGTGGAGGTGCTCTCTCTCTCTCTCTCTTTCTCTCTCTTTCTTTCTCTCTCTCTCTCTCTCTCTCTCTCTCTCTCTCTTCTTTTCTTTCTTTTTTCTCTTTTTTTGGGCGGGAAAGGGATTTGGTATTTGGATAGGTGTTTCGTATTTGATGAAATTTAAGTAGGGGTATACCCTACTTAAGTTTTTTGTCTAGGGATTGACGCAGGGATTTGGGTCAAAGAGATATTAGAGAATAAGCAACAAATTAGAGAATAAGCAAGCTCGATACAATAGTACCATGGATTTCATCCAGAGGGTGTCATGGAGATACGTCGACGAAACTCTAGCGCTTATGGTTGATATTCGCTAGATCTGGGTACATCCATAAAGGCTTGGTCTTGATAAAATATCTGATACATGGCTTTATAGGGGCCGGTGCTGTTAGCAAGGCTATGAAGGATATGGTCGTCGAACTTTGTCGCCTAGTATGCAGTCTTGCCGGTAGGAAGAGCTACTAACTTTGTGAGAACAGAGACAGTAGCGGCTAAGTTCTTTTGTAACTTGGCGGCACGAGCATCAGCCCTTTGAAGCTTGAGGCATAAGGCTTCGCAATGTGCTTTGGCTTCCTCTTCACGCTGCACGCGCGCTTCGAGGCACGTGAGCAGGGAGGAAGGTGACGATCGTCTGGCAGCGTGCGAGCGCGTGCGGGCGAGGAAGAAGGGAGGAGACGGACCGGCTCGGCCAGGTGAGGCCCACAGAGAGGAGAAAAAGAAGTTTATTTTTTTGTAGGATTTTTGGATATTCGAATTTAGATTAAATTCAAACTGAGTTGGAGTTTTAAATGGAGCAACACTCAAGAAATAAAATAGAAAAAGGCCCAGCACTCGGCAGTTTTAAATGTGCGGCCATTTGATTGAACCATGATGCTGTATTTAATAAGATATTAGTTTTCTCTTCTTCATGTATGTGGTGTTTACGGCATTAGACTCAGGTTTATACCAAGTCACAAAACTAGTCATTTTTTGGTCGTCAACAAAGATATTAGTTGCCTCTTCTGCGTGTGGTGTTCACATTAGTGCATTAGATTCATTTTAGAGCTCCAATGTTATAAGGAGGAAAAAAAAGACTCAGAATAAAATGCTACTGTATGGTTCCCCAGACTACCTGCGCATGCAGGGGCGGCTGATATCGTGAAAACCAGAGCTCGACCCAAATTCAAGAAAGAGATGACCACATTAAACTTATTAAGGAGTAGAGAAAATAAACTTCTTTTTGAAGATAATTTAGCTTTTAATGATAATATCCTAGACTTTAGTCAGCAAGAATAATGCTACAACTATTATTATTTTACAATAGAACTATTTCAAACTTTCAAAGTCCTTGTTAATAATAAATCAATCCTCCTTGAAGTTAACTTAATATCTATAAGCATCACCTACTAGCTAAAGTTACGCATATTTAGCTACTGGATCAAATAGATGTTGTTGCTTAATCAAAAGCGCACATTCATAATTTGTTTTATATGTAGACCATTTGATGTAACCAATGTTTGTACCCCCCCCCCCCACAAGGACATTATTCGAAAGGTTAAATACCTAGATATTAATATTTTTAAACATGATAAAAGGTATGTAACCTTAACTAAACATAGTTTAGCTAAAATGCAACGAAGTGAAGTGTTAAATAATATTTTTTGTAATATGGACTAATCAACTCAATACATGTTCTTTGATTGCCTGGATGCTAAATTCATCCGGAGAATGGTATAAGTTTGTTTTGATATGTCTCCTTTAAATATAAACCATATGTTCAGTGAGTGTTACAAGGGGTGGATAGGTAGGTAATTTAAACCGTAGGTGTGGCACAGGTGGGTAATTTAAACCATATTAGATCTTATGGCTATTGTTAATCAAGCACTGGATTCAATGGTTAGATGTTTTGTTTTTTTAGAGAACTTTTAGGATTTTATCCTCCAATTAATGTGGAGGCCTTAAAAGGAGCCTTCACTTAGTAAATACTACAAGATATATAGGTTGCTTATATATCCACACATGCCAACGACAATTTGTACTGAACACTGCATGATAATTGATTCTAACGTGCAGCAAAATGTAAACAATGTGCACGTGGATCTTATCTTGTACAAGGAACTGTGCAAAGGGTGAGATAAAAAAAAGCTGTGCAAAGGGTGATTCCTTGAACCAGTAGAACGTCTCGGATTGTCAGATGCACAGGTCCATCAACAACTCAATAAAGCACGTATTATCTCTTAATTTCTCGGTACTTTAATAAGATTGTTGACTCTAATTCTAGTCACACCGAAAACACTAGACCGTGCGTGGCGCAAAGGACTGAAGCACCGTGTTTATGCTAATTCGGGTATCTTAGTTTTCTCTTCTGCATGCATGTGGTATGTGGTGTTCAATTGAGCGCATTATACTCATTTTTGAGGTCTAATGTTAAAAGGAGAAACAAAAGAAAAACAAAGACTCAGAATAAAATGCTACGCGGTATGGTTCCCCAGACTAGCTGCGCGTGCATGCAGGGGCTGATATGGGGAAATCAAGCTCGACCACGGACGCGGCGACGTTGCCGGCGTGCCCAGCGTTTTGTGGCTGGCGTGTGCGTATAAATGCCTCCCCAGACATTGCATTGTCCATCACAGTGCAGTGCAGCACATCCCAAAAGGAAAAACAGGAAGAAATGGCGTCCTCCTCTCATCAACAGGCTCAGCTCGCGGTGGTGGCCCTGCTGCTGGCTTCGATGGTCGGCGGCGCATGGTGCGCCATGGGCGACAAGCCTGGCGCCAACATCACTGCAACCTACGGTGACAAGTGGCTTGATGCGAAGGCCACGTTCTACGGCAGCGACCCACGTGGCGCGGCCCCCGACGACCACGGTGGCGCGTGCGGGTACAAGGACGTTGACAAGGCGCCCTTCGACGGCATGACCGGGTGCGGCAACGAGCCCATCTTCAAGGACGGGCTGGGCTGCGGCTCCTGCTACGAGATCAAGTGCAAGGAGCCCGCCGAGTGCTCCGGCGAGCCCGTCAACATCAAGATCACCGACAAGAACTACGAGCACATCGCCGCCTACCACTTCGACCTCTCCGGCAAGGCCTTCGGCGCCATGGCCAAGAAGGGCGAGGAGGACAAGCTGCGCAAGGCTGGCGAGCTGATGCTGCAGTTCCGCCGCGTCAAGTGCGAGTACCCGTCCGACACCAAGATCGAATTCCACGTCGAGAAGGGGTCCAGCGATATGTACCTGGCCCTGCTCGTCAAGTACGCAGCCGTCGACGGCGACATCGTCAGCGTGGACATCAAGCCCAAGGGCTCCGACGAGTACCAGCCCATGAAGCAGTCGTGGGGAGCCATCTGGAGGATCGACCCCACCAAGCCGCTCAAGGGCCCCTTCGCCATCCGCCTCACCAGCGAGAGTGGCGAGAAGGTCGAGGAGGAAGATGTCATCCCCGAGGACTGGAAGCCCGAGACCGTCTACAAGTCTAAGATGCAGTTCAAATAAGCACCATCAACAACATCCATGCATCATTCTGGACCATGGGCTTATTCTTGCACATGCATGCAGGCACGCATAGCATGCATGAGTTTTTTTTCCTACAATCTCTCCTCCGTATGGAGAGAGTTTTGAGAGATACTTACTACTTATTAATAAGTGTCCAAAATTCAAGAGGCGATTCAGTATTGGAGAGCAAGCAACAATACATGAGTGCTTGTTCTCTGGCGCCCAAGCTAGGCAATCGATTCATCATGTAAGAGATCAGATGAATTAAGCTCATTAATTATAATTTACATATCTCTTTTGGATGTGCTTGTATCATCTTGGTTATCTATCTTTGATTTTCATGTAACTCATTCACGCATGCTTGAAAACCTACAATGGATGTGCCAATTAATGGCAAATGTGTGGCACCTCCTACCATCACTTTGTGCTAATTCTTTCTCTTTTTTCTAGATAATGGAAAGAAAGTTTTCGGCTCTTTTGCATAGTTGATGCATACAACCCGGTTGTACAATTATTACAGGTCTTGTGACCAACAAAACCAAAGAAGCAAAAACAAAGAATTGATATGATAAAGAGATGGTCATAGCAAATATACTCATGGACACCACCTCCATTTGCTGACATGTTTTGGATGACATCCCTCTCCTTTCTTCTTTGCAATAAGCTCCAGTGCCTCAGCTGATATGATCCCCTGAAGATTACCTACACCAGATTTATGAAAGTTTTTTGGGCCCATTTGTCTTAGTCACATTGACATTATCTTAAACCAAAATACTTTTGCCACCCCCCCCCCAAAGGATGTAAGCCAATGTATCGAGATATGATCCGTATTGTTGAGTGTGGGTAAACCTGTGGCGATATTAAGAATGAGCCGAAGGACCTGCCAAAATGACATTCAAAAAGAGATGGTGCATAGCTTCACTATTATTATAGAAACTACTCTTGGGACTACCTTTCCATCTCTTTTTTTCCGAAGGTTATCCTTAGACAAGGTGATCCCTTTCACGAGAAGTACCATAAGAATATTTTGATTTTGAGAGGAAGTTTGATACACCACAAGTTTTTGAGATGAGTGTGGTATTAACAACATTGCTATGTACATCGACTACACTGAAAAGTGTCGTTATCATGTAGGTACCATTTGAAGAAGTTGTTATTATCCTCAAGTCAGTCATAGGCCATTTTGGCCAGCAAGTTGTTCCATTCTATAAGTTAAGGTTAGATGTGTTAGTTTGTAGATCTTCCATTACTGTCACTTGTTTCCACCTAGCCACATTGTATAATCAGCACAAAATTGATTGCTTAGTGGTGTATTATCAATCCAAACATCATTCCAAAATATCGTTTGGCAGCCATTCCTAACCCGAAAGGCACTCCACCGGAAGAAGTCTTCCTTTGCATTTAAGAGACTGGTCCAAAAATGAGAATCCTCTAGTTGGCTTCATGTTTGGGTGAATGTGTTTTTACAATACATTTAAAAGCAAACAACAATTGTTTTTTCTCTCGTCTGTCCAAGGCAACTGATTCATTATTTAAAAGATCAGATGAAGCTCATCAATTAACTTCCTTATTTCTTATTTTTGGGGAGACCACCGCACAGTCCATGTCGGGCCAAGTCTAGAGGAACCAGGTGTTGACGTCAAAAGTCGCCAACACACCGTGGTCCGGAGAGTCCACCGAAACCCCGGCCGATGCAGGGCCCCGTGCTCCCAACGGACCGGCTCAGCTCGCCGATTCTTGTGTGCGCTGGTGCGTGCGCGATGGTTTTCCTGCAAACCAACAAAGACAATAAAAAGTGTAAAATTCCGGGTCATCGGCCCGGATAGGCCGATGTGCAGCCGTGGCCAATTTCTGGTGTAAGATAGACAAAATCGACCATCGACAGGGAACAGCACGGCCCATCCATTTATATATTAAATGCCAGGCAAGCGAACTGTGATACAAACGATACGAAATCGGCCGACGCTATAACATGTGATCGGTGGCTAGCAGCCGATTTCGTCGGTGAGCAATCAAATCATTAAGACTTTGCAGGGATGCATTATCGAATAAAATATAAACAAAGTAATTATTAATGGGATGTAATTAATTTGATAGCAAAAGGATGGTTCAATCATCAATCGGAGCAGTAAATGGGCCGATCGGGCATCCGGCCGATTCTGCCATCGATTATAACAGTGAGTTATTAGATCTATCTAGATGGATAATGATGATCAATGAAATCATACTAATAACTCAGGTTCAAAGGCAGCTTTAACAGATTTGGCACTAGTTGAACATAAAACAGCTAATGAACGTGATAAACAATCGGCTAAACACTCCGAAAGAACAAGTAAGACAAATACAACCACGCAGATCCCGAATCGACCAGTCGCTCCAACAGGACAAGTCAACCGATGGCACGCGATCGGACCAGGTCTAACGGCCGCGCACGCCCGGCCGATTCAGGACAAGCACAATCATAAACGTCTTAACTATGAAAGTAGATCTACACCCTAGCCAATCGGCTGCATGCGCCTAGGACAAGTCAACTATCGCAAAGGCAAACACAGGACACGTCAACCGAATCCGCACAGTCGAATCGGCCAAAATGTAAAAGGATTCTCATAGCGGCTATCGTGACTCGGACGACCAGATCCGAGCCGATCGGCGTTGCGAGCAAAGGCTGGGACGGAAAGGCAGGACAAGTCAAACTACCTCCACCACGAGCCCGGACCAGGTCGACTTGACTCATCCCGGCCGATACTCACTACGATGATCAAGAACAGATACGGTCGCCGGATAACTAGCAATTAAGCCATCTAATTACGAACAATGCGCCGAGAACTAGACAACATAATTACCTTATCAAGCCAACGTGTTGTCGACCGGAGCCCCGAAGATCCCCACGCGAAAACAATAAAGACTTGACAGAAAATTAGGGTTTGGCGATGCGCCGAAAGTTGTATTGGATGTGAATCGAGTTTACAGGTTACACCCGGGTACACATTTATACCCGGCACAAAGAATCCTACTCGGACCCTCTTTGGGCCGATTTCCTAACCGACTAGGATCTCTTTCCAAAATTAAACTATTATTTCTAATTTTACAACGTGGGCCAGGCCCATCAATATTATGCTCTTCGGTTGGCATCCGTGCACGACTCCCGGGAGGGACGCGCCTCTTACTCGTTCATGCGGCCGTCGGCCTTCGGCCCACCGGCCCTCTTTTGACCTATAGTCGCCGACAATGGGTCCCTTGGTCAAAAACCGGCGTCAACACATGTCCCCCCAGTCCGGGGTATGCAACGCATGCGTCGGACCGATCTGTTCTCTTTTATCGCGCCGGTTTTATCGCTCGTCATTCCTCCATAAAACCCGGGGCCACCCCTGGTCATTTTCCATCTCGCTTCCTCTCCTTGGCCTTCATCTCCCTCTCGTTCCGGTGACCTTTTCCTCCTCGAGCCTTTTCAACTTCTCATCGCGCCGTCGCCGTCTTTCTTCTCCGGCGTCCATGAACCCTGTTGTTGCTGCTGCTGCGGCCGCCGCCGCCGGCCGCGGCTGCCGCCACTCACTAACGCCGTTCCGGAGGTAATGTATATTCGGGCATCCCTCTTTTCTCGCCTTTGCAATTTTTCTTCGCGTTCTTGTTCTTGTTCATTTTCACAATTTATCTTCTTCCCGTTCCACTTCTCATTTTAGCCCTATTTCTTGTTTTTAGGAGATCCGGAACCAAGTCGTTATTCCGTCTAACGTCCCGACTCATTTCTTCTTGGGTCCTATGGGCGACCCCGACCCCACAGATCTCATCCGTGCCGAAACGGACCGGGTTCCGTTTCGGCAACGAGCCCCGCTATCGGCCGAGTGGGCCAACAGCTTCCGGTCATGGCCGACCCCCGTCGTAGGATACGTGATTGGTATAACCGGGTGTCGGCCGTCTATTTGCAAGGTTGGGCCAACATTGGCATCGCCCATGCCATCAAGCTGTCTCCGGCCGATAACCGGAAGAATGAACCGTTGTCGGCGGCCGCTTGCTATCTCCGGTCGACGCCCTGAATCGCTTTATGTTCGGCCACGGCCCGGCTACCATGACCCTCCCGGACACGGTCATGTTGGCCGATCCGAACATCACGGCGGAGGCTACTCCGGATGCTATCCGCATTAAGTCCTCCCACCGGATCAACCCTAAGGACACCAGGGGTTGGAAGGTCTATATCCGGACCTACAACAAGGGGCACGACACGGTCGATCGCCGCGAGCATGTTGCCTTCCTCAATATGTGGCTCGACCACTTCTTCTTTTGTGGGGTCAGCGTGAGCCCCACAAACAATTTTCTGCCGATGGCCGATAGGCTCGGCCGACGCCTATGCCCTTCCTATGGGCAAGTATCTTCCGGGGTCGGCGTACCTCCTTCTTCACCAGGTTTCGGTGGAGCTGCGCGCCGGCCGATCGATCAAAACCCGGGTGGCCCTTGGTGGTTTATCCAAATGTGGTTGACCCTTCATACCACCAAGGCCATCGATCCGGACCTCGGCGTGCTCAACTTCCCCGGCGACTACGCCGAATCGGCCGCGCCTGATTCAGCCGGTGCATCTCTTTCGGGGAAGCGTTATTGTTGGCATCTCTTAAGGTCACGCGGAAAGAAACACGTGACCGCGGGAGAGCCAAGGGTTTAAGTCACTTGCACTATTTAACCAAATAATCCACATCCAAGTACAAGCACTAGATATGTATTATAAGGTGGGTCATGAATATCCGCAAGCGGACGGATAACCCGTTGTAGCATTTCACCCGAGAGTATTCAAGGGTATCGTATTTATATTTTCCCAAAGGAAGACATGGTTGATAAGAGTACTTATGCTCATGGTGTTACAAAAGAGTGATGAAGTAATCACATTCCAATGCAGGGGTTAGGAGCAATAAATTGAGGACAGTGTGACACACACCAAGGCAATGCATTCTCTAATGAAAGGGATAGAGGCAATCCTAGATAAAGCTAAACTAGACTAGCGAGACCACTACTCCTAATGATACAACATTCATATGAGTGCGCAGCTTCTACCTAACATCCAAGATCATGCAAGCGCAAGCAAGCGTCTAATGCCTAGGCATCATCGGGAGATCCGTCTTACGCGAGGTCCGCCTCGCGACTCCGGCCTTTTAGACTCCTATGCCATGCCCGAACGTGGAGGATTACTTTGGATGACAAGGCTGTCACTTCTTGTCACCTACCTCTACAAACCGTGGGACACGAAGCACATTCAAAGGTGGGTAGATAACCCCGAGCACCATGCCGGCGTCACTAACCACAACTCTAGATCCCTCGAGGCACCCCAATCCTACGGATCGACATGGTGGCAAATCTAGAGCACCCTTGCGGGACGATGAACCCGAAACCTATTCATAAGAACACTAGTCTAACTAGCATAAGCCGGATGAAAGGATCAAAGCTAGCACTAAGTCATGCAAAGGCGTTCGTCGCTCAAGAATGAGCGACGAACGGCAATCAACCAAGTAAGATCAAGAGTAATCGATGATCAAGTATGAACGAACGAAGAACATTCGATATGTGTTCATCTTCTATTAATGAAGAACGAAGAACGAACGATGAACTCATATGAACGAACGATGAACGATCAAGCAAGATCATGACTACTCTGTCAAGCTCATGACAATGATATAAACGAAAGTATTCCATATATAAAAGATCAAGTCTTACAAAGAGAGGATACAAGAGCTATACCCAATTCTCCACAAGACCTTGGGAGCAATGAGGCAGCCCACTACTAAGCCTAGCACTACCTAGAAAGCCTCTAAACTTCTAATGTGAGGAGAGAATGATCCTTGTGTTGTTGTGTGTGTTAAGGAGGGGGGGTACCCCTCCTTATATAGGCTTGAAAGGTCGGCTCCTGGAGGCGGTTTCGTAGGTCGGTGGCATTTAATGCGCGTGGAACCGACCTCCGGAGGCGGTGGGCAAACCGCCGGAGAAAAGTGGGCCGGGGGGCCACCATCCTGGTTCGGCCGAACCACCCTGGTGGGTTCGGCCGAACTGGTCCTGGCCCCTCTCGGGCTGGGCTTTGGCGAGTTGGCTCCCCCACTGGATGTTGGTCTTTGATCCAGGTGCTTGTGGCCTTCTTTGTGTTGTATTTCGTGGTCATTGGCCTTTTATCTTGGAGTTGATTCCGCGGCGAAGTGGAAGTTTTGTAAAAGTGTTGATTTGTCGCCTCGGGGCACTGGAATTCATCATTATCCACCTGCACACTAAAAATCTAGAGGTACAAGTGGAACTAGGTTATTTCTAAGTAAAATGCGTGTAAGACATGCCTAATCCTTCTCATTTATTTGACTAATTGACGGTCGAAATTGGTCGTAACGACCGTCAACAAGTCCCCCAAGCTTACCCCTTGCTCGTCCAGAGCAAGTAGTAGAACTTTAGGTTGTTGATCGGGAGTTGCTATAATGCCTACTTCTCAAAGGTACCAAGTGTATAACAAAGATACTCATCCTTGAGTTGAATAAGTTGGCAATGGTAACTCACCCTTCCCCTTAGTCCTCATGGGGCTTTGTGCTTTTCACTTTACCTTGGGCGGTTGAGAGAGAGAACGGTGTATAGAGCATTTATTTTCTCTTCCCTTGTCTTGCTTTTTATTCTCCGGAAGTTTTCAAAGGATTTTTTTTTTTTCAAGTAAAACCACGTTCCACAAGTGATACTCTCGAATCGCTCTAGTGGTGTTTGTATTCCTCACCAAGGCATGTGTATTGCCTCATCCTACATCTAATAGGCTTTTGTGGAGCTCAAGGTAGGATATGAAATGAGGCATACTTGCATTCATATTTTGCAAAACCAAAAGAGTGGATCCACGGAGATAGCAAGTCATACAATCGTAGATCAAGATGTGCAAGTGTGAAAATGATGGTGGTGGTGTATGTGACTACTCCTTTTTTTTGTTTCACCTCTTTTTATTTTGGATTTTGGGCATGGCTATCTTTTCTTCTTTCTTTTTCCATGCTCGAAATGAGAGCAGCTTTTTTTTTTTTTTTTTTTTTTTTCTCATGCTCATCTTTTGTGAGCCTTATTTTCTTTTTCTTTTGCATAGCCATGCCTTCTTTTGATATTTTAAGAGAGGTGATAAAATGTGAGGAGTGTCTTTATTTTGGTGGATGGCATGACATGTTGCTAACTTCCGGTGTAGAAGTGTAGCATATGAGGTGGAATGTGTACGTGATCTTGATCATGAGAGTATGAAAAGCATCTCACTAGGGTCACACAATTTTGATAAAGCTCAATGAAGTAACAAGTAGCAAATGAGTAAGGTTTTCAAAGGAAATTTGCATATGGCTTTGGTAGGAATTTATCATCACTTGGGAACTTATAGATTTCGCAATTTTTGGGAACAAAATTCCGGAGATTTCAAGTTCAACTTAGGACAAGATCATAGCAGCTCTTTTTACCATATCATCATCTCACAACAACTTAGGTGCAGCTCAAGCATGTGCAGCCCACAAGTTTCAGGTTCTAAGCAAGTTTTGCCAGCCAACAAACTCAAAACTAGGAGAGTTCTAAATTATAAACTAGGCACATGAGAGAAATAGAGCAACTATTCATCATCTCAACATAGAAAGACTAGCAGCATACTTGCAGCGCATAAAAGGAAACTAAGCTACTTCTTTTTTTGTTCTTTTTAGTTTTATCATTTTTATTTTGTTTTTCATATGAGAGGCAAGAACAAGCAAAAACAGGAGACAATAAAGGATACAAGTTGCGATACATGATACCTTAGCGAGGGGTGCTGCCCCCCCAAGCTTGTTCTTGCTCATGGGTTTGGTGGAATGAACCCCATGTGACGGAAGTAAGCCAAAAGATCGGCTCGTTGTTGCTCCGTCATGTTGGTGAGGGCGGTGAGCTGGGTGTCGGTGCGCTCTTGCCATTGATGAGTTTGCAAGATGTGTTGGTTGAGCGCATACTCGGTGTCTTCCGCCGTGGTTTGGAGTCTTCCCATTTGTGAGGAGAGGTTGTTCATCTCCTGCTCAAAGTTGTAGCCTTGGGCTGATCCGGAGTCGGTGGAGTGTTCCTCCCATTGTTGTTGTGGAGAAAACAGCCCCGGGCCATATCCCGGAGTTTGCCACGCCGATCCCCGGCCATGTGAGGTGGCGGGGCTGGGTACCCACCGGGAGAAAGCCCGGGGTGGCTGTACCCCGGCCCGCCATGAGCCGTGGGCTGCGGTGTGGGCATCTCGGAGGTAGATGGCTGTTCCGATCTGTGCGCCCCCTGCGAGAAGATACACTCCTGCGAGACCGCTCCGCTTCTTGGAGCTCAATGGTTAGATTTTTGAGAGTATACAAACGAAGGTCCGGGTTAGGTAACCGAAACTCGTTTGTATATCCCACAAAATAATATATGAGGGAATCGTTCGGACCATTCTTAAGAGAGTGACCTTGAATAAGATAATCTTTATTTATAAGAGAGCGAGGTGTAGCAAGGTATTCAACATTAGCATCATGTAAAGCTCCCACCCTCATGGCAATTCGTGTCACTAAAGAGGTACATTCAATTGGTCCTATCGTCCCAAGATTTTCTATCCATTGGCGAATCATGGCTTTCACGGGAGCAATCTTAATTTTATCAACCGCAGCAAAAAGAATTTTTAGCTCATCCTCGCGCACAATTCGAATATCACTCCTTGGAAAAAGAGTGATAGCAATCCACATGTGCATAAAACGCAAGGTAGGATGATGGATGTGATTAGTTCTAGGTCGCACGCAATTAGGAAGACCCGTAATCCTCTCCCAAAAAGCATGCTTTGAAAACTGAGGAAGGGCACCATCCAAGTCGGTATTGCAGCGAGTATTAAAGCCAAGAAGAGTGCTAAGTTCTTTCCAAGTCAAACGGTAGGATTCACGGAAAAACCGAAAAGAAATTCCTTCATCTACCGTTCGTAGGGTGCATAAAAACTGAAGTGTAAGCAAGCGGGAACCCGGCTCATCTACACTAGCAAAATCTGTCCACCCTAAGGCTTTAAATACTTGAGCAAATTCAGCATCCATACCTATTTTGTGCAGCAGCTCCGTGTCAAATGCTCGCGTAGGAGCAAAGAGGCGGTGTTGGAGAAGCGTGTAGGTGTGCGTCTCGTACTCGCCCACTAAGTCGAGGTCGGTGTCGGTGAGGAGACGATGCTCGATGTTGCCCTCTTGCCCTTCTTCCTCGACTTGTGGTGGTGAACTTGGCGGTGACTCGACTACGGGGCGTGCGCGGGTGCTTCGACGTGAAGAGCTTGAACTTGAGCGTGAGCTCAAGGACCTCTTGATCGACCCGAACAGCTTCTTGGCACCGGTCATGGCTGCACACAAAGAGAGCAAGAACACAAGAACAACAACTCCGAACGGGTTATGTGAGGGAAAAATTAAATTGGCGACACCGTCGGCTGTTCATGTGAGCAAGAAATCGCAACTCGAGAAAACCAAACAAAAACAAATCAAACCAAAAACTAGAAAGCACACCAAGAACAAAAGATTTCTGCAGAACTTTTAGGCAATGAGCAAGTGAGGGCAATGGAAAACTTGAGAGCAATGAGAATGAAGTGAGTGAGGAGTGGAAATGATAGTGTGAGAGGGGGAGAGAGTTCTGGCCCGGCCACCTCTACTTATAGCTCACGAAGTAGCTGTTTTGGAACGTTAGAAGGGGCATATGACCGTTGGAAAAAAGACAGACCGAGCAACGGTCATAGCAGTTCGGCCGAACCAAGGAGGTGGGTTCGGCCGGCCTGCTGTGGGTCCCTCTTGCTCCCCCTTTTGGCCCATAGCCCCCACCGGCCAAATGATCATTGACCATGGTTGCTACGTCCGAGATATTCCTCGAAATATTTGCTCAATAAGAAATCCAAAGAAAGTTGCCTCAAATTCAACTTTATTCGAAAAATCAAATCTCGAGAAAAAGTGTTGGAGAAAATTCCAACATGCAAAATTGTTTTTGGGTTTTGTATAAGGATACAAGGGTTGTCCAAAAGTTTCAAACAAAAGTAGGAAAATTTGGACGTAAAAGGATTTTGGTTTTCAAATTTTATATGCATGGTGAGTGAAAAAAAATCGAATATGCTGGCGGAAAATCCAAATAAATGAAATGAAAATTTTCTTGTGATAAAATAGAGTATGCAGGGAGGTTTTTAAATGCACGTGGTGGAAAACAAAATCAAAAAGAAATCGAAAGATAATACCGATTTATCCTGTCGGCCGGGGCTTCGCCATTTTAAGTGCAGCGGCGAGGACTTCTCCATTTCTTTTCATCCTTGTGGTGCAGGCCCTTTCCCTGGAGAAGAGGATGAAGATGGCTGCACCTTCTTCACTTGCCACACTTGGTTGGGCTTTGTTGATGTAGGTGGCTTTGTGTCTTGAAGGATCGGCTTCTTGGCCCATAATCCCGGCCTTGCTGTTGCAGGCTTCTTGGGTTGGTACCATGACGGATTCTCAATTTTGTCAAGTTGCTTCCAAAAGGCGACGAGACTATCCGTCTTTCTTGGTGTCACTTCAACTTCACGGATGTTTGAGGGATTTGGCCCATACTTGATCTTGATCATTGAGCATTGTTCTTTTCTTGGTTGAAACTCAAACTTTTCCTCCTTCTCATTGATGTGGAATCGGATTTCTCCATTCCCAACATCAATTTGGGCGTTCGTGATGCTCGAGGAAGGGACGTCCCAAAATGAGGGCGTGTTCTTGTCAATATCCATCTCAAGCACCACAAAGTCCACCGGTATGAAGTTGCCTCGAATTTTACTCGGCATGTCTTCGGCTATTCCCGCGGGGTAGCGGACCGAAGAGTCCGCCAATTGCAACCTCATTGGTGTAGGAGTCAAGGTTGTGTAGCTCAAACGATCAAAGACTTCTTTGGGCATCACGCGACGCTTGCCCCAAGATCACATAAGGCTTGGTCGAAGTGGTGTGCCCCAATGGAACATGATATTGTGGGGCAGCCGGGGTCCTTCTTCTTTTACGGAAGCCGATTGAGTATAGTTGCGCTACACTCCTCTGTGAGCTTGACCATTTCCTCGTTGGGTAATGGTCTCTTGTTGTTGAGGATGTCTTTAAGGTAACGTGCATATGTGGGCACTTGCACCATGTCCAACAATGGCATGTTGACATGAATCCTTCGGATGGTCTCGACGAATCGAGCAAATTGTTCATCCTCCTTTGGCTTCCTGTTTACGTGAGGGAATGGCAAGAAGCTTGTGTCTTGAAATTCAATTCCATTCTTCCCGTCACTTGGCTTCGGTTCTTCTTCTTTTTCTTTGGTAGTAGAAGGGCTTTCCTCCTCCGGTTCGTTCTGTTCTTCTTTGCTGCATGGTTAGGATATGGCGGATCCCGAGTGGATTTTCCTCCCCTCGTGGTAACCGCATTAACATTTTCCAAAGAAGACTCGGGTTGCCCCGGGATCTTCCCGAATTAGAACCAGGAATAAGAGCAGCTAGCTGAGCAACTTGGGTTTCAATCATTTTATTAAAGCTCGGCTGATTTTTGAAAGCGAGAGGAGAAGCCTTCTATTTGTGCGGTTATGTTTTCTAAGACTTTGTCGTTGGCAGCAAGCTTTTTGTTGATAGATTCGTTGATTTTAGCTTGGCCATAAACCAAATCTTTCAAGGAAGGCTGATTATTGTTAAAGCCGAGAAAAATTGTTACCTCCTTGATATGATGGTCGGTTTTGGTTGTACCCTTGTCCCCCGTTTGGACGATACCCGTTGTTGTTGTTCATGTAGAATGCTTCTTCATGGGTATGGGGGCAATCCTTCCCCATGTGGCCGGTGTTCCCGCATTCCTCACACGTCATGTGTGAGTCCAATGCATGAACACCACCATTTGCGTTGTGTTAATCCAAGCGTTTTATGAGGAGGTCAACCTTGGCGGACGAGCATGTCCACCTCCTTGACAGGGTGTACGCCTCTTGAGCGTGTTTGGAGTCGATCATCGCTCCACCCTTGATTGGAGACCATCTTCTCTATGAGTTCTTTTGCTTGGGCAACGGTTTTGGAGAAGAAGGCTCCTCCAGCAGACGGCATCCATATGTCCACGGGTTGTTGGTGTCAACCCGTTGTAGAAGTGTTGAAGAATGAGCCATTCCTCCATCCCATGGTGAGGGCAGGCCGAATGTATTCTTGAAGCCTTTCCCATGCCTCGGGCATGGATTCATTTGTCAGCTTGCTTGGAAACTTGCAATTCTTCCACGAAGGGCATTGGTTTTGCCCATCGGGAAAAACTTGGCGAGGAACGCCGTGGAACATTTGTCCCAAGTGTCAATGCTTGCACGATTGGCGTAAAACCACTGTTTCGCCTTCCCAAGGAGGGATAGGGGAAACGAGCGAAGTCCGATAGCATCTTGGTTGACTCCGGCTGTGGCTGATGTGTTGCATATCTCCGAGGAACTGTTGGAGATGAGAGTTGGCGTCCTCGGAGGCCTTTCCACAAAAGGGAATGGCTTGCACCATAGTGATGAGGCTGGACTTGATGTCAAGTCCTGCGGCACCGACGTCGACGTTGGGCCCAATGGGCACATTGGCGACGGAGGGCGCAGAGTAGTCACGAAGGGTCCTTTCAGCCATGAGTGTTGAGGTTGATGGTGCGGAAGATGCGGGCTCGCTTGTCGTGGGTTCTTGAGGAGAGACAACGACGCGAGGTCGAGTCTTTCTCGCAAGAGCCTCGGGATTATCAACGAAGTTTTTCGGCAAGTTGAATCCACGCATGCACTATCCTGTTTTCACATTGAAGAGAAAACAGATCAAGGTTAGCTCTGCAAAGGTAATGATTAAAGCATCATCAAGTGTAATCATGAACATTCATTGTATTCTTATTAACCAATGTCTTCCCCGGCAACGGCGCCGGAAATGCTTGTTGGCATCTCTTAAGGTCACGCGGAAAGAAACACGTGACCGCGGGAGAGCCAAGGGTTTAAGTCACTTGCACTATTTAACCAAATAATCCACATCCGAGTACAAGCACTAGATATGTATTATAAGGTGGGTCATGAATATCCGCAAGCGGACGGATAACCCGTTGTAGCATTTCACCCGAGAGTATTCAAGGGTATCGTATTTATATTTTCCCAAAGGAAGACATGGTTGATAAGAGTACTTATGCTCATGGTGTTACAAAAGAGTGATGAAGTAATCACATTCCAATGCAGGGGTTAGGAGCAATAAATTGAGGATAGTGTGACACACACCAAGGCAATGCATTCTCTAATGAAAGGGATAGAGGCAATCCTAGATAAAGCTAAACTAGACTAGCGAGACCACTACTCCTAATGATACAACATTCATATGAGTGCGCAGCTTCTACCTAACATCCAAGATCATGCAAGCGCAAGCAAGCGTCTAATGCCTAGGCATCATCGGGAGATCCGTCTTACGCGAGGTCCGCCTCGCGACTCCGACCTTTTAGACTCCTATGCCATGCCCGAACGTGGAGGATTACTTTGGATGACAAGGCTGTCACTTCTTGTCACCTACCTCTACAAACCGTGGGACACGAAGCACATTCAAAGGTGGGTAGATAACCCCGACACCATGCCGGCGTCACTAACCACAACTCTAGATCCCTCGAGGCACCCCAATCCTACGGATCGACATGGTGGCAAATCTAGAGCACCCTTGCGGGACGATGAACCCGAAACCTATTCATAAGAACACTAGTCTAACTAGCATAAGCCGGATGAAAGGATCAAAGCTAGCACTAAGTCATGCAAAGGCGTTCGTCGCTCAAGAATGAGCGACGAACGGCAATCAACCAAGTAAGATCAAGAGTAATCGATGATCAAGTATGAACGAACGAAGAACATTCGATATGTGTTCATCTTCTATTAATGAAGAACGAAGAACGAACGATGAACTCATATGAACGAACGATGAACGATCAAGCAAGATCATGACTACTCTGTCAAGCTCATGACAATGATATAAACGAAAGTATTCCATATATAAAAGATCAAGTCTTACAAAGAGAGGATACAAGAGCTATACCCAATTCTCCACAAGACCTTGGGAGCAATGAG
Source organism: Chloris gayana (assembly GCA_031894775.1). Taxonomy (NCBI): domain Eukaryota; kingdom Viridiplantae; phylum Streptophyta; class Magnoliopsida; order Poales; family Poaceae; genus Chloris; species Chloris gayana. The sequence continues at coordinate 71,376 of JAUNZO010000315.1, read as the reverse complement.
GCAGCCCACTACTAAGCCTAGCACTACCTAGAAAGCCTCTAAACTTCTAATGTGAGGAGAGAATGATCCTTGTGTTGTTGTGTGTGTTAAGGAGGGGGGTACCCCTCCTTATATAGGCTTGAAAGGTCGGCTCCTGGAGGCGGTTTCGTAGGTCGGTGGCATTTAATGCGCGTGGAACCGACCTCCGGAGGCGGTGGGCAAACCGCCGAGAGAAAAGTGGGCCGGGGGGCCACCATCCTGGTTCGGCCGAACCACCCTGGTGGGTTCGGCCGAGCTGGTCCTGGCCCCTCTGGGCTGGGCTTTGGCGATTGGCTCCCCCACTGGATGTTGGTCTTTGATCCAGGTGCTTGTGGCCTTCTTTGTGTTGTATTTCGTGGTCATTGGCCTTTTATCTTGGAGTTGATTCCCGCGGCGAAGTGGAAGTTTTGTAAAAGTGTTGATTTGTCGCCTCGGGGCACTGGAATTCATCATTATCCACCTGCACACTAAAAATCTAGAGGTACAAGTGGAACTAGGTTATTTCTAAGTAAAATGCGTGTAAGACATGCCTAATCCTTCTCATTTATTTGACTAATTGACGGTCGAAATTGGTCGTAACGACCGTCAACGATTATCCATGGCACCGGGGCGGCCATGTCGGACGACAACCTGGCGTATTGGTTCGCCGCTCTCTACAAGGGCCTCAACGACGAAAGTACGGATTGGTATCCGTACATTGATTTCTTCGAGAGGGAGTATGACACTCCTTTTCCGATCGACCCAACTTTCCCAACGGCCGACGGGGATGCGGTCAAGATCTTCACCACCTGCCTCCGCCCTGTCTGCTGCCGACGGGACTTATTGCTCGGGAGTAAGGCCTTCTGCTCCTATGAGTTCTACCACCCGTCGGTGGCGGCCCGCCAACTCGGCTCGGCCGGTTGCCCCCGGCCTCTTCTATGTGGGGCGGATAAAGGCGCGGGCTGCTGTTGACAACGCCATCCGGTGGAATTGGCTCGTCGGCCGCACCGCCGATGTCGTCACCGGTGACTTGGCCGGAATTTCCCGGCGCCCGGAGTACCCGCCTTTTTGACCGTTGGTGGGGCGAGTGGAACCGGCACCTTCGCAGCCGAAACACCGCTTCCTTCTTCTCCGGCCTAGTCCTGAGAGAACCTTTCGCCGAGGTACGTGTAGCTGATTTATTTTTGTAAGGCCGATTTTGTAAATGAAATCGGCCACTCCAAATGCTCATCCTTGTATCTTCTCTTTCGGTCGGACTCGGAGGAGCCGCCGACCCAAAGCATCGGTGGCCGGCCGATTGCATATTTATTGCCGAGCCCAATCGTTCCGAATATCGGCTTCACCGACCGCACTCCCGCTCAAGCATTTGCGGCGATGAGTCGAGGGCGCCAGCTGTCCGCAAGGCCAAAACCAAAACGGCCGCCCCCAAAAGAGGAAGGCTAATGTGCCAGCTGCAGGGTCGACTCGGGCCCCGAAGCGATACCGCGCGCTGCTAAAGCAGCCTGTGCGCTCGTCCGACCCGGATTACTATAGCGAACCGTCTCCGCTGCGTCGGGTTGTTATTGCATGATCGCCGATTCTTTTCTCTTAACATGCTGTCTAATTATGAGTTCTTAGCAGGAATCGGCGGTCTCTTCTCATCGGGCTCGGACGTCAACACCTGATAGGCCGATCCGCCTGCCGACTCCTCCACGGGCCAGGACGCCGACGCTCGAAAGACCGATTCAAACAGCTCCGGAGCCCGAAGTCGTACCAAGCCGGGCCGATCCAAACCCTATGGAGAGCCCAACTCACTCGGATCGGCCTGCGTCCGAGGCCGCCGCCGAAGCTGAACAAGCTGGCCATGTGTCGCCCACGGCTCCTCCCAAAGGCACCGCTGCCGACGAAGAATCGGCTGGCCGGGAGCCGCCCGCGGCTTCTCCCGAAGGTACTGCTGCCGATGAGTCGGCTGGCGGAGCGTTGCCCGATGCCGCCTCCGAGGATGTCGCCGGTGAAGGTGGATCGGCCGGCCGAGAGCTGCTTGGAACACACGAACCTGTGGGTTCAATGGCACGGCTGATGGACGTCCAGCCGATTCGCGTCGACGCTTCGCAGGTTTGTTTTTACTATTTCTTCCTTGATTCGCCGCTGATCATTAGTTTCATCTTATTTTTCTTGGTATTTCGGGCGCTCAGCTTCCCTCGTCCTGCGCCGATTTTGGTATCTACCTCTGGTCTTATCATCATGGCCGAAATCGCGCGCAGGCTTGAGGCTTCCTCGGTTGACTGCTTGGTGGCCGACGCCCACCCCATCCGGGCGCGGTACTTGGAGGTCCGGACCGAGCTCCCGGACGATGTGCGCGATGCTCGCACCGCGTGGCATACATGGAGTACTGGCAAATGGACTTCATCCGTGCCCAGCAGCGTTTGGCTCGCCACGCGGAGCAACGAGCAAGCTGCGTTACTCGCCGAGAGCTCCATCAAGCGTTTCGAGGAGGAGGCCCGCAAGACCCTGGAGATGCAAGAGCAACTCTCAAATCGGCAGGGTGAACTGCAGGTAATCAACCAGGAGATTGCCGATTTGAGAGCATCGCCGGCTCTCAAGGAGAAGGAGGCGGCGGCCCTGGAAGCCACCATTGCACAGTTGTCGGTTGATGTGGCGGCCCAACAGAAAACGACGGACGAGGCAATCCAAGCGGCCGACAAGATGGTTGCCGCGGCGCATGCTGATGTCGGCCCCATCGAGGACGACCTGTTGGTCATGGCCAAACTTGACTCCATGCTGGCCCGTGCATTATCTGCCGTCCAAGACCTCTTGTCCCGCGCTGAGGCCGTCGATTATGCTTAGATGTAATAGGACCCGAACAAGATTTTGTTGTAAATATTTTTGCACTAAGGGCGATATACAGTAATATCGGCCATCCGAAGACGATGTTTAAAACATTGGCTGATTTGTCCGTGACTTCCTGCGTTTTACTTTCATATTTTTTGGCTAAGGGCGATACTCTCGGTATCGGCCGTCTCAAGCGATGTACATCGACATCGGCTGTAGTCTCTTTTAGGCCGAACACTATGAGTTAATCCAAATACTAGGATAATACTGCTTCAAATACTTCTCATTAAGTGCTCGGCCGAATTCTTCCCCTGCTAACTCTTTCAAAATATATGCATTACCCGGTGCCGATCGGCTAATCAAATAAGGTCCTTCCCAATTAGGCGACCATTTACCAAACCGATTGTCCTTCACGCCGATCGGCATCCTAAGCTTCCGGACCAAATCGCCCTTTTTAAACTGTTTCTGCACAACCTTCTTATCATAATGGCGGGCGACCCTCGCCTTATTCTGCTCTATCTTTTCCAATGCATCCAGCCGATTTTGTACCACGTCTTCTAATTCATCCATCATCAACCCGTGGTACTGATCGGCCGATAGCTTTTGTTGCAATTCAACCCTTCCGGAGCCGATAGCTGTCTCCCATGGCGATGCGGCTCGTGCCCATACACGAGCTGATACGGCGCGACTTGCATGGCCCCATGCCGTGACATACGATAAGCCCACAAAGCGTCCATCAAGTTCATGTGCCACTTACGAGGATGCTCTTGTATTTTCCGCTTGATCAACTTGATCGGACTTTTATTTGCCGCTTCAGCTTGACCATTGGCCTGGGCATAATATGGCGACGAATTAATCAATTTAATCCCCATCTCTTCAGCAAAAAACTGAAATTCATCCGACGTGAATACTGATCCTTGATCTGTCGTGATTGTTTCGGAATCCCAAATCTATGAATGATATGCTCTTTAACAAACGTTATCACGTCGGCCGTCGAGACTTTGCGATAGGGTGCCGCTTCAACTCACTTTGTAAAGTAATCTGTAGCTACCAATATGTATTGATGTCCTTTGCTTGATGCTGGATTTATCCGGCCGATCATATCCGTGGCCCGGCCTACGAACGGCCAAGGTTTGATCACTGGATTCATGGCCGACGTAGGTGCCCTCCGTATAGGCCCGAATTTCCGGCAATCTTGGCAACTTTTATAATATTTGAAACAATCGGTCAACATTGTCGGCCAGTAATAACCAGCTCGCCTTAGTAGCCACTTCATTTTATGGGCCGATTGATGCGTTCCGCAAATCCCATCATGTACTTCGCTCATTACCACTTTGGCTTCGGTGTCATTAATACATTTGAGAAGCACCCCATCAATTGTCTTGAAAAATAATTGATCATCTAACAGAACATATTTCAAGGCTTTATATCGTATCTTCTTATCCGTAGGTTGGGATGGATTGCTCAAAAAATTTCGAATTTCCGTACGTCAATCGGCCTCTCGGCCTCTTCAATATCGGCTATTTCCAAGCTATTTTCGGCGAGCCGATATCCGGATGCTAGTTGAGCCAAGTTATTTGCTTCGAAGTTCTGCTCTCTTGGTATATGGCCGATTTTAACACACTTGAATCTTTTCATTAACTTCGGCACTTTCTATGATATTGCAACAATATTTCATCTTTACACTCATACTCATCGGCCAGCTAACTCACGACCAACAAGGAATCGCCGAAAATTTCCACAAAATCAGCCCCGGCATCGATGAGTAGTTCCAGTCCTTTTAACATCGCCTCATATTCGACTTGGTTGTTGGTGTGCGCCTCTACTGTAATAGAATATCCACGTATTGCCCCCGAGGCGACACAACAACCAAGCCGATTCCACTTCCTTGCTTGCAAATTGACCCATCAAAGAACACCGTCCATGGCACTTGGTTCAACGTATTTCGCCGAGTGTTCACCGTGTTGCACTATTAAATCGGCCAATACTTGTGCTTTCACTGCTTTGGCTAATTCATAGCCTAGATCAAACTCCGCGATTGCCAACATCCATTTGCCCAACCGGCCTATGGGGACCGGGGCCGATAGCATATATTTTACGACATCGGCTCGGCAAACCACGAGTACACTCCTCGGCTAACGAGATAATGCCTTAGTTTTGTGCATGAAAAATACGAGACAGAGACATAGCCTTTCCACCCCCGGATACCGTGTTTCTGCATCAATTAATTTGCGGCTGAGATAGAATATGACCCGCTCTCTTCCCTCCTGTTCTTGAGTCAATGCGAGCCGATGCACCTATCATCTGCCGGTAAATATAACTTAAAGGGCGTGCACGACTTTGGCGGAACCATCACCGGCGGGGACACCAAATATTTCTTGATATCTTCTAAAGCCCTTTGATGGATCGGCTCCCACCGAAATTCTTGATCGGCCTTGAGTTTTAACGATGGCGTAAATACGTCAAGTCGACCGGACAAGTTTGAGATAAATCGCCTAATAAAATTAATCTTGCCGATCGGGGACTGGAGCTTTGTCTTGTTCGTCGGCGGTTCCAGCTTTACGATAGAATCAATACTCTTGGGGCCGATTTCAATTCCCTTTTCATGTACAATAAACCCTAGAAATTGTCCAGTTGAGACACCAAAAGCACATTTGAGCGGGTTCATCTTCGATCCGTATTGCCTTGTCCTCTTCAACACTTCTCCGAGATCAGCCACATGACTTTCGGCCGATTTTGATTTCACCATGACATCATCAATATAAATTTCCACCAATCGGCCGATCAAATCGTGACATATAAAATTCATGGCTCTCCGATATGTGGCACCAGCATTTTTTAGGCCGAAGGTCATGACAACCCACTCATATAGTCCCAACGCTCCAGGGCATCCGAACGCTCGTCTTCGATATATCCTCTTCGGCCATAAAAATCTGATTGTACCTAGCATTTCCATCCATAAAGCTCAAAATTTTGTTGCCGGCGGCTGCATCAACTAACAAATCGGCGTTTGGCATTGGGTACTCATCTTTCGGAGTCGCTTTATTCAAATTCCCGAAGTCAATGCGGACCCGCATCTTTCCATTTTTCTTTTCCACCGGCACAATACTGGAAACCCACTCTGCATATCGGCATGGCCTAATGAAGCCGGCTTCATATAATTTGATAACCTCTTCTTTGACGGCTTCATAATACTTAGGGTCAATTTTCCGAGCCCCCTGCTTATACGGCCGATATCCAGGTTTGGTGGGCAGCCGATGTTCAACGATCGATCGGCTGAGTCCAAGCATCTCGCTATAATCCCAAGCAAAACAATCTTTATATTCTTTCAATAAGGCCACCAATTCATCTCTTACTTCTTTACACAATTTCTTGCTAATATATGTCGGCCGAGGCTTGTCTCCATCCCCTATATCTATCTCTTCTAACTCGTCGGCCGACACAAAACCGTGGCCTAATTTCCCGTCTTCCGGTTCGTTAATCGGCCGATCCATCATATCCCCAATGCGAGTGTCGATCGGCCGATTGTCCGTCAATTCTCTGTGGGGCCCATCGGAGCAGCCGGGAGTACCGACCCCCGGTCACAATAACTCCGTCGTCGGTGATGTTTACGGCTTCCGCATCCCAATATGTGCCCGAGAAACAAGGCGGTCTCTCCGGACCAGGCAAACTCGAAATTGGCGGTCGCGATGGTTGCGGACTTATCGGCCCGCACGATTTCGACCTTGTTGCCGACCCATTGAATCAAGCAACTGGTGCATGGTTGATGGGATGCAACGATTGGCATGAATCCAATCTCTCCCCAACAAAGTTGTGTATGCACCTTTCCCGTCGATGATGAAAAATGTGGCGGGTATGGTTTTGCTGCCCACGGTGATCTCCATTATTGCGGCCCCACGCACATCTTGGCTTCTCCCGCTATAATCCTTGAGCGTCGGATTAGCCCTCATCATTTCTTCCGGCGTCTTCCCGAGCTTGCGGTATGTAGTAATCGGCATGATATTGACCGCTGCTCCTCCGTCGACCAACATTTTCCTCATCGGCGACCCATTGATGTAGCCGCTAATGTACAATGCCTTGAGATGCAAATGATCGGAGTTGAGCGGCTTATCAAATACTGCCGATTCCGGCGTCCACGAGAATCTCTGAAGTTTCCCCAACTGGTTCTTCCTCGGCCGAATTTTCATCGGCCGATTCGTCCTCTACGGCCGATCCGACAATCCTGGGCATCGGGGATATCATATTTACTGCGGCTTCAGCCCGGACCACTGAGACTGCACTTTGGGCCTCCACTCCCTTTTGGGCTTGGACTCATCATCTTGGTCATCTCTGTAATCTCGTCCACCCTTAATTTCTCGACAGCGCATTCTTTGGAGCCTCCTCTTCGGGTTTTGTTGAGCAAACCACTGGGGCACCACTTGTTCTTCGTTCTTGGTTTGATCGCCTTTCGAATCTTCATGGTATTGCCGATCAAACTCTTCTTCATCGTTGATTGGCCCCAACCGATCGTGAACGGAGGTTCTCTTTGGCATCTGCGTATCCGTGATCATGGCCGATTGCTCTTACGGGGGCCGATTGTCGTGATTCGTAGTTGCGACTAATCGGCCGTCCCTGGGAACTTGATGACCCGCCATCACGACATTCTTTACGGTCAATGCACTCCGGGCAGTTCTCGATAGATGGAAGCTTCATGTTTTGGTCCCAGCGATGCTTGAAAGAAAGGACAAGCCCGAGTGTGGGTCAAAATCTTCTCGGCCGATCACGTCTTGTCCGTATTGCTGACTTTGGTCGATAGATTCCTGTTCTCGTGCCACCTGAGCTCTTTCTTCCCTCTCTCTCTTCTTCTCATATCGGCGTATGAAACCAGCCGATCCACCGCCGATGGTGTTGATGTACATCGTATTAGCCGGGAAAGGGTGCCCATCAACTTTCATTTTCTTCTTTACATCAGCCGCTCGCAATACCCCACTCGTCAACTGCCCTCTGGATTTCATCTCTCATGGCATAACAATCAACGGTGTTATGATGCGAATTTCCATGCCACTTGCACCACTTAGCCATTTTCTTCAATTCTTCGGCGTAGGAATTTTGTGATGAGGGGAAAGCTGGATCTTCTTTTCCCGCAGCAGCTGATCAAATATCTCGTCGGCCTTAGATAAATCAAAATAATATTTTTTCTCCTTAGGTTTGACATGCGGAGAAAATATCGGTCGTTTGTTATTAGTCCACTCAACTGCATTAATTTCTTCTTCATCATCCTCATTGTCGAAATCGGCATATGCTTTGTCCGATACCGCCGATTCCTGGTGAGCTGGAGATTCTCTTCTGGCCGACTGCCCTACGGGTCAGCTATGCCAGCCCATCAAACTCATGTGGGGTAAACTTTTCTTTGATATTAGAGAATAGCCCCGCATAAGCGATTTCGGCCAGCTGTTGCTCTGTCGAGTTCAGATTGTAGCATCGTCCCCTCGAGTCCTGAACCTCCGTATATAATCGGCCACCGATTCCCCGGTTTTCTGTTTCACCGCCATTAAATCGGACAAACTAAGCTCGGTAATGCCCGTGAAGAAGTACGAGTGAAACCTTTTCTCCGAGATCAGCCCAATTCTGAATAGAACCAGGCGATAGCGAAGCAAACCATGAAAAGGCCGATCCGGACAATGACGGTGGGAATAGCCTAACCCGCAAAGCCTCCTGAGTAGACGCCTCACCAAGCTGTGCGTCATATCGGCTGATGTGCTCCATAGTTGATGTATTATCTTGCCCGAGAAAACTTGGAGAACTCAGGAATTTTGTACTTATTGGGTAAAGCCACGGAATCCATCCGATCGGGGTAAGGTCGCCGATACAATGCACTTTTCTCCTTAGGCTTCAAATCGAACCGATCTTTCATCATATCGGCGATCTTAGTCATGAGGCTACTCATATCATTGGGTTCAGCGATTGCTGATCCGGTTCTCGTCATATAAGCTGTGTTAGGCTGTCCCCCGATCGGGTGTACCGACCGACCGTTTCCAGAAATCCCGGTGCGGTAGTCGGGAACGAGTAGTACGCGGAGCGATTCCATAATTCATGGCCGATTGGATCGGCCGTCCGATCATGAATCCTTGTCCCTCGGCCGATGCGGTCGGCTGCGGAATACCAGATATCGGCCGTACTATAGTGGGTGAGTTCTCAATTCTACTCGGGCCGGTATTTGGTACGTAGAAGAAATTGGGCTGCTGCGCCATCTGCGGAGCCGCTGCAACATTGGTTGCTGCCCACGACTCAGCAGTCGGCGGTTGTACATCTTGTTTATCGCCCTTTTCCGTCACCGACTTCTTGGGGTCACTTGTCATCTTCTTTGCCTGGCTGGGTTGTACTTGGTACTTGCGTTTGCATCATCCTTGCCAGGCCATAGATGAGGTGGCATGCCGTATAGGGGCTGAAACCCTGCTGGCGAGTGTGGTATTCGGAGGCCGATTCCCTGAATCGGCCATACAGAGCGCCAAAAGGCTGAGTGTATGCAGGTCCAGAATATCCTTCGATGAACGATCTGCCATCAAGCTGTGTCCTTGATCAAATTCCCGATGGTGTTGGTCAACACGCCCGATTGATTGATTAGGGCCCGATGAACGGACGAGTTGACCATATCATCGAGTTGGTTGGCATCCGGCAGTCTCTGGGCTTTGATTTGGTCTAGTTCTTCCGGATGCGAGAATCCGAGGGATGTCTCCTTTTGTGGCCACTCCGCCACGTGTCACTTTCGGGGCTTGAAAGTACTTTTTCATTGCTTCGGCCAGGTATTCCTGGTACTGCAGCTTTTGTTCGTCGTCATCTTTCCCCAGGCCGAAACCTCGTTGTCATCGAAACTTCTCCATGCCCTTTGCCATCCGTCCTGAGAGGAAGCTGGAACAAAAATCGGCCGATTTTCAGCATCAACCATTGGTGTTCCGTCCTCCCCGACAGCTCTGCATGTACGACATCTTGATCTTGGTTGCTTCGGTCCCACTGGGCGTGCCAAAAAGTGTGTTGACGTCAAAAGTCGCCAACACACCGTGGTCCGGAGAGTCCACCGAAACCCCGGCGATGCGGGGCCCTGTGCTCCCAACGGACCGGCTCAGCTCGCCGATTCTTGTGTGCGTCGGTGCGTGCCGGATGGTTTTCCTGCAAACCAACAAAGACAATAAAAAGTGTAAAATTCCGGGTCATCGGCCCGGATAGGCCGATGTGCGGCCGTGGCCAATTTACGGCGTAAGATAGACAAAATCGACCATCGACGAGGAAACAGCACGGCCCATCCATTTATATATTAAATGCCAGGCAAGCGAACCGTGATACAAACGATACGAAATCGGCCGACGCTATAACATGTGATCGGTGGCTAGCAGCCGATTTCGTCGGTGAGCAATCAAATCATTAAGACTTTGCGGGGATGCATTATCGAATAAAATATAAACAAAGTAATTATTAATGGGATGTAATTAATTTGATAGCAAAAGGATGGTTCAATCATCAATCGAAGCGATAAATCGGCCGATCGGGCATCCGGCCGATTCTGCCATCGATTATAACGAGTGAGTTATTAGATCTATCTAGATGGATAATGATGATCAATGAAATCATACTAATAACTCGAGGTTCAAAGGCAGCTTTAACAGATTTGGCACTAGTTGAACATAAAACAGCTAATGAACGTGATAAACAATCGGCTAAACACTCCGAAAGAACGAGTAAGACAAATACAACCACGCAGATCCCGAATCGACCGGTCGCTCCAACGGGACAAGTCAAGCGATGGCACGCGGTCGGACCAGATCTAACGACCGCGCACGCCCGGCCGATTCAGGACAAGCACAATCATAAACGTCTTAACTATGAAAGTAGATCTACACCCTAGCCAATCGGCTGCATGCGCCTAGGACAAGTCAACTATCGCAAAGGCAAACACAGGACACGTCAAGCTGAATCTGCACGATCGAATCGGCCAAAATGTAAAAGGATTCTCATAGCGGCTATCGTGACTCGGACGACCGGATCTGAGCCGATCGGCGTTGCGAGCAAAGGCCGGGACGGAAAGGCGGGACAAGTCAAACTACCTCCACCACGAGCCGGACCAGGTCGACTTGACTCATCCGGCCGATACTCACTACGATGATCAAGAACAGATCCGGTCACCGGATAACTAGCAATTAAGCCATCTAATTACGAACAATGCGCCGAGAACTAGACAACATAATTACCTTATCAAGCCAACGTGTTGTCGACCGGAGCCCCGAAGATCCCCACGCGAAAACAATAAAGACTTGACGAGAAAATTAGGGTTTGGCGATGCGCCGAAAGTTGTATTGGATGTGAATCGAGTTTACGAGGTTACACCTGGGTACACATTTATACCCGGCACAAAGAATCCTACTCGGACCCTCTTTGGGCCGATTTCCTAACCGACTAGGATCTCTTTCCAAAATTAAACTATTATTTCTAATTTTACAACGTGGGCCGGGCCCATCAATATTATGCTCTTCGGTTGGCATCCGTGCACGACTCCCGGGAGGGACGCGCCTCTTACTCGTTCATGCGGCCGTCGGCCTTCGGCCCACCGGCCCTCTTTTGACCTATAGTCGCCGACAATGGGTCCCTTGGTCAAAAACCGGCGTCAACACCAGGCCGGAGCGGAGCGTTGGCCTAAGTTGTGGGAAACAAACCAAGCAATAGGCATGCGGCCCATATGCTTCAGCACTATCGGGCCGTCAATGTACATTCGCCACCACGAGTACGGCCGGAGTATTGTACGGGAGAAGGAGTTGACCACCGAAGATTGTATATATAGCGATTATCTTACAAGGATGCCCTTCGAGGCTGTGTAATAGCGGGAATGGTATAGTTGTAATCTACCAAGCCATGCTATAAATGGTCACCTAACCTGGAGAATTGGCATCACGTTGTATCCGAGAGCATCACAAGTTTGTCCTGTCCTGTTCATCCGGTAAAATAATCGGTCCATGTGCCTTCCGGGCCAAGGTCCTTGACTTCTTGTCATCCCTTCTGGTCCCTATTGCTGTGTTTGGCCTCGTAGCTACAACAGCTGGCGCTGTCCGTGGGGATCGAACAAGAAGTCCGTCGGGATGGTCGAAGGACAAACTAGGCGTGCGGACCCACAAGTGTCGGGTGCTTCAAAAGCGACAAACGTTTCAGAGGTGGTGATCGCATCGGAGGCAATTAATAATGACCTTCTTGCAGCATTGTTGCAATCACCAACCTCGCATGTCATTCCGGAGGTCGTGGCGCATGAGGAAGGTGAAGGCCGATCAGCCAAAGAGCTGGAAGCAAACCATCTACGGGAAGGGCAAGATCAGAGAGCTGCTAAAGAGACAGCTGAAAGAGACATACTTGACTTATGCGGTACCCATGCCCGGGAGCGGCCCCGCTACTACCGTTGCCCCCGCAACCGGTACTGCTGGCATTGTCGACACCACGAGATGGAGCATATGGTGCTAGTGCAGCACATATCCGAAGGATGCTGGGGAGGTAGTGTGTCACCCAAAGGATAGAAAGTTGACAACTCCGGGGGGGGGGGAATCTTGGCAATCACTCGGAGGAAATGGGTGTGAATTTTCATCTAAGCGCCGGCGGCGGGAGTATGTCCATCAAATTAATCATGTAGTTGCATACCCTCCGGTAGGCCAACGTCGATGGGTGGACATGTAAATAACATTCTCTGCAGAAGACTTCAAGTTCATGGTCTTCCCGCGTGATGACCCTTTTGTTTGTAAGGTCAATATACACGGGTATGGAGTGCACAAGGTGCTAATTGACGGAGGAAGATCGGTTGATGTCATTATGTGGGTCACTCTAGCACGAATGGGTTATACAAAGTCGGATTTGTAGGCATCATCGACTCCATTGCAAGGTTTTGGAGGACGGACAATGAAGTGTTACCCTGCTTGTGTCTTTCTCTGGTGAAGAAGGCGATCGTACGGAGGACATCCATTTTGATGTTGTGGAAATGGTTTATCCGTACAATGTGTTGCTCGAGCAAAGGGTTATCAACAGATTTCTGGCTGCAATTCATCATGGGTATCTATGCATGAAGATATCGGGCCGAAGGGTGTAATGATAGTATATGGTGACCGGTGTGAGGTGTGACACCTAGAGGTAGGAGTGGCGTCGGGGCAAAGTCATATAAACGTAGTAGAGAAATATGAGCCAACCCCTCTGCCGGAGTTGCCTAGTACGCCCAAGTATGTGCCAAAGGTCAAGCCGGTCGAAGGTGTCAAGCGAGATAGTCCTCTTTCCGGAACATCCGGAAGAGACAGTTTTCATAGGTTATAATCTATATCAGCAGCGAGAGGATGAGTTGAATTTTCTACATAATAATGCTGATGTGTTTGCTTGGTCTCCCAAGGATATGCCAAGGATTGATAAAGCAGTGATAGTTCATCCGTAGGATGTGGATCCGAAGGTAGCTCCTGTCAAGCAACGAAGGTGTGATTGGACGGATGAGAAAATAGCCATATTGAAGGCCGAGGTGCAGAAATCGCTGGATTATGACGTAATTCGCCCAATTGATAGGACAACTTGGTTGGCCAATCCAATGCTGGTTCGCAAGCCAAATGGACAGTGGTGAATGTGTATTGATTTCACTACTACGAACAAGTATTGCCCGAAGGATGATTTTCCTATAGCGCATATTGACCAGTTGGTTGATGCCACGGTTGGGTGTGCTGTAATGAGTTTTTTGGATGGATACTCGGATATCATCAAGTATGGTTGCACCGGAGGATCAGCCATTAACAACCTTTCAAATACCAGGGGGTGTATTTCTATAACTGAATGCCCTTTGGACTCAAGAATGCGGGCGTCACATTCTCTCACACAATCAAGGCCACACTAGGGGATCAGTTGTGGCGTAATGTTGCTGCTATATAGATGACGTTGTGATTTAAAGCATAAAGGAGTCTGATCATGTGTGGGACCTGGCAAAAACATTTTCAAACCTACGAAGGGTGGGAATGAAATTAAATACATCCAAATGCATGTTTGGTGTTCGATTTGGCAAGTTGTTGGGATACCCGGTGTCCGAAGTAGGCATTGGTCCAAACCCGGTAAAGATATAAGCTATCCTCGAATATGAGACCACCTTCTTCTATCACGGAGCTACAACAATTCATAGGTCGTGTTATGGCTTTGTCGTTTTATATTTCGATTAGCGGAGAAAAGTTTGCCATTTTTTTGGATGTCTTGCGGGGCCTAGAGTATTCTGTTGGGGTGAAGAGCAGCGGGAGGCCTTTGAGCAGTTGAAACAGGTGCATGGTTGAGCTTACTACGCTGAAGCCGCAACCTCCGAAGGCGCCATTGTTGTTATAAGTCAGGCTTCAAAGGAGGAGGGTGGTCAGGAAATGCTCGTGTACTATGTGTCCGAAACACCGGTGGGGGAGATGTAATTACATTATAGTTGAAAAACTATTATATGTTGTCCTTATGGCCTCATGGAAGTTGCGGCATTATTTTGATGATCATCCAATCACCATACCAACAAAGTACCCTCTTCGGGATGCTATCACTTCTCCCAGAGCATCTACAGAAATCCTCAAGTGGGCAACGAGCTGGGGCGGTATGATATTACCTTCGTGGCTTGGAAGGCCATTCAATCAGTTTTCTAGCTGAATTTATAGCACAATGAACACCGAATTGTACCAAAGAGGAGATTGTGTTTCCTCCGGAAGGCCCGGTATGGATGATACACACAAATGGCTCGTGGGGGCCTCCGGAGCAGGTTGTGCGGCTGTCATAACTTCATCAAGTGGGCAAACATTGAAATACTCAGCCAGGTTGGCGTTTCAAACAACTAACAATACAGTTGAATATGAAGGAATTCTGTTGGGCCTTCGTAGGGCTCGTGCCTTGGGTGCCATATTGTGTGATTCACAACTTGCTACGGAGCATTTAGCAAAGGCGTACTTAGCAAAGGATCCTGAATTGGTGCAATACATCATGAAGGTCAGGAATATGGCAGGTTTTTTTGCTAGGTTTGAGGTTCGTAATATCCGAAGCATGGGAAATCAATAGGCTGATACGTTGGGAAGGGTTGCGGCTGTGCAATCGCCGGTGCAATCGGATGTGTTGCATGAGACAATATTGAAATCCTCTATTACTAGCGAGCAGGTTAAGCTGGGTGGCCGTGTTGGCAGCCGAAGACGGCGAGCGCTAATCGGAGCCTTTCTCGAAGGGCAGAACGTGTCGGAGAATAGGTTAGATGAATAGAGGATGCAACATCGTACTCGAAGCTATGTCTTGGTGGATGATGTTTTGTACAAGGGGGAGTGTGTATGCCTTTGTTGAAGTGTTTGACGAAGCAGGAGGGGGAGCGAGTTGCTAAAAGAGATACACGGTAGGGTCTGTTTTTCTCACATCGCGCCTAGAGCGTTGGTGGCGAATGAGTTTCGTCGGGGGTTTTATTGGCCCATAGCTTTTCGAGATGTCGAAGCATTGGTGAGAACATGTCCGGGCTATCGGTGGATGGGAAGGTAGTCTCACATGCACTGCTACGACGCTGCAATCGATACCTCGATATGGCCATTAGCAAGGTGGAGCATAGACATTATCGCTCCATTGCTAATAGCCCTGGGTGGTTATTGTTTTGCGGTGGCTGTTGTGGAATATTTCTCGAAATGGTTGGAGGTAGAGCCGTTGGCTCAAATCACAGCTAAGAATGTGCACAAGTTTTGTTGGAAGAATGTGGTCTGTTGCTTTGGTGTCTCGGTGGAGCTAATGGTGGATAACGGAAAGCAGTTTGAAGGGCTAGAATTCGAAGAATATTGCTTGGACTTGGGGGTAAAGAAATGTGAGGTCTCGGGCAATCATCCAAAGGCTAACGGGGCAGTGGAGAAAATGAATGATACGGTGTTTGGGGTGATCAAGAAGAATTGGTTGGGTTGTCGATGGGCAAATGGATCGACGTTTTACCGAGCATATTGTGGTCTATTTGCACGACCGCCACTAGGCCTACGGGTTTCACACCCTTCTGTTTGTTGTATGGTTTAGAGGCTATTACTTCAGAAGAGATTCAAACGGGGTCGTTCAGGACCCAATATCCAACATTTGCTAATGAAGATGTGTCGAATGATATGCTTGAAGAAACAAGATTGCAAGCCGTAGCCAACCTGCACAAGTACATTGCGGCAACGAGAGAATACTTTAAGGGGGTGTCCAAGGGAATTTGCTCCGGGGATTATGTGCTTAAACGCAACTGCAACCCAACGGGTGTGAGCAAGTTAAACAACAAGTGGGTGGGGTTGTATATTGTGGATCGATCAATTCGCCCGGGGGCTTATCATCTACTTCAGCTGGATGGCACTCCAATGCCGCACACATGGAATGTCGAAGTGCTCAAACGTTTCTATGTTTGAAGAGCAGACATGACAGGGTCGAAGAGTAGTTGAGATAGGAGGGGCTTCCTGTCGTGGGGCATGCCGGGCATGAGGCGAGCAAGCTATGTAGTTGATGTAGCCAAAGGGTAGTTAAATCATCTTTGTGGAAAACTAAGAGGTTGTGTCCTCAAAAAATGTAACGTCTCCGAAGGGCCGGGGGTTGCGCCCCCTTAGTAGGTTACTCGTGACCCAGGGCAACGTCCCCTTTTTGACAGTCGGTTGTTTTAGTTTGCATCGATAGGCTTGTGTTAGTTACTGTGGCAACCTTTCGAGGATGTAACTGATGTAACGAGCTATTGTCGATAATGAGAAAAATTCCATTATAGTTATTGCATGCATATAGTCCGGGGTGGATAGGAGAACCTCGATGCTAGGCAACTACGACCTAATACCTCCAAAGCAGCTTTCAGAGAAGGCAACACAACTAACCCTTGCGAAGCATGTATCTAGGAAATTATGTCCTAATGCCTCCGAAGCAATTTCCGGAGAAGGCAATGCAACTAACCCTTGTGAAGCACATATCTAGGCAACTATGACTAATGCCTCCGAAGAAATTTCTAGAGAAGGCAACAAACTAACCCTAGCGATGCACGTATCTAGGCAACTATGGCCTAATGCCTCCGAAGCAATTCTTGGAGAAGGAAGCACAACTAACCTCACAGAGCACATATCTAGCAATTGTGACCTAACTCCCCTTGACGCGATTTCCGAAGGGAGGCGTGGTAGTTAACCATTGCCAAAGCGGCGTCTAGATAATGGTGACTCTTCGGAGTCAACAAAATTCATGCTTGGTCGTGTTTTTAACGCAATAAGGACTATGCCCTACCGGGACAGAATACATCGAGTGTGTGTCCAAGGGTGTGCTAATCAAGGTAGGAGGACGAGCGGTTGACTAGAACCTTATCTTTCCAACATGGCATGCAGGGATAGGATATGGCAGACATGGTGCATCATATGCCTATTAGTGGGATTGCCTCATTATTGGTAGTGCTTTGCAAACAGCTATTTAAGGGCCTGCCCCATGTTAGAGCAGCGCACAAGTAAAAAAGGAATAGTCTTGGGGGCAAGGGACAAAAATGTAGAGGGTTGGCCACCAAACTTAGCAACAAACTGTCCATATTCAGGGTGTGCACACTTTACCAAGTGACTTCCGAAGGGTTACAACACGCTTTACCAAGTGACTTCACCGAGGATGTGATCTCGCAGGTGCCTACCAGGGTGAAGGCGCATAGGGGTTGCTTTCGCTAGAGTTGTTGGGACGGCGTTGCTGAAGCCTTGGTTCCTACCCTATTCGGGTCACAAGAGTTGGTTGCGAAGGATAATCTTCCGGTATGTGCGACGCTAGTTCCTACAACCAGTAGTGAGGTTGTTGTGCATAACCTTCAGTTGCATCCTTTTCTCTTTTTTGGTAGCGTCCTTCGGTCCAAGTAATGAAATAAATGTGTTCGCCATCAAAGTTGCTTTATTTATTGATGCATGGCTCGAGGGGTGTGCAGTTACAAGTCACTAGGAAGGGTGTGCCGGGGCCTAGAGGGCCTTAAGTTACAGATGGCGACAACAATGGCTACTTCATTGCGGGGGCCCAAAGGCCCCTCACTATGTTACATTAAGGATGCATGTGATCGTTCAACTTTGCGTGCCACCTCCGATCGGCGCCTAGTAAGTCGCTCTATAGTCGAAGCACTGCGTTCTATTCGGTGTTCCATGTATTCGAGTTTGTGTTCCCTCCGGCATAGTTCGACGACAATTTGGGCACATCCTTCGGCACTCTACGCCAGGGTGCGGATGGCTTCAATGTCTACTGGTCCAGAATCTGAATCGTTGTCTATTTATGGCACTTGTAACAGCAAGGGTGGTTCATTAGGTAGCAGAACGGAGCGACATCACTCTCGTGTTTCCGGCGGCGTTGGGCTAGTTCATTTACCAAATCACGAAGGGATGCTGCCTTAACCCAGCCATTGTGCTTGTTCAAATCGGCAAAGAAAGCGTCGAAGGAGCCCCCGAGGTTTTCCCGGAGCCAGCGGCGCCATTGAGCACCGGGAATCAAGAAAGAGCCGGGGCTTCGACTTCCCCGGAGCCGTCATAGAGACCAGTGTTGCATCCATAATAGTCGTACCATATGGAATATCGGTGCATATATTCTCAAAGTCTAAGGGAGATGTTTCGGAAGGACCCTACATGAACAAGGCATAGTAAATCAAACATCTCTTCTTATTGCTTAAAACCCGAGAGACATGGAACCTAGTGTCGAGTACTTACCCAACTTGTATTCAAGTTGTTGTCGTTGTTGCTTGTCGTGGTGCTATTTGAAATTTGAAAAACTTTGCTAGTCGTCATTGTTGGTGAAGGGGATCTCAACGAAGAAGACAAAACATGTTGTGGCAACTCATAAAAAACCGCCAAATCGAATAACACAACAGGGTGCGAGAGGCTTGAACTTTTTCTATAATGAAGTCTGTTTAAGGGGACTAGCAAAGACAACGTACTTGGCCTTGTCGTGCTTATATTTTCTACTCTATACAAGGGTCCATTGATCCTCCTTAGCTTGCCATGGTGAAACCTTCTGCTGCAGGAGATGAGGGATAAGGTTGAAAAAACTAAATAAAAAGGCACCGTTTGTTGCCAGCAAAACCCGATGTCTAATACTTGCGTTTTGGAATGAATTGCCTTGAAACCTGGGTGCCACGTGGATTGGGAGCGCCAATTTTTGCCCTGTATGTAGCTAGGATTGAGAATGATTTGGGGAGGTCATAAGCTTAGGGAGGTCTAGATGTGAATAAGGGTGTCCGATCTTCCGAAAGGTTCTGGTAAACAATGATTTGGTGGAGACTTGACACAACTCGATCCGGCTTTCGGACAACACGATCCGAAACCCCGCAATCATAGCACCACGTCTCCTATAGTCATCAACCGTGCAAACACGATTGACCTTGCCCAGAAGGCTAATCCTCGCCAGTGAATAAAAAAACACAAGCAAGAACGAGAGAGAATGCAATACAATTTGCACGAGATGAATGATTAAGCTCACGAGTTGGGGTCTCACAAACCGATGAACGGCAAAACAATCAAAGCAGAATAATCTAAGCAAAACCCAACCCTAACTTGGGTGGCGGCTGCTGCTAATAAGGACTTGGGGACGAGCAAGACCCCCTGGATGCGCCCTAAATGGGCTCACGCGAGATACACGGCCCAAAGGCCAAAAACGGTGACGCAGCACCAAGATAGATTCTGGATGACACATTCTTTCGATGATTCCCGACGACTCCGGATGAATTTTAGGATGATGTTGGCGCCATTTGAAATTTTATGAAATTATCTTTCCATCCATATATAGATCGTCCAAATCCGACTTCGTATCCGATCTGTGCATTCATTTTAAGACAAATTCCTAGACCCCGAGACGGACTCGAATTCGACTTGATTTGGGGCTCCACCATGCCTTGCACCCGCTTGCTAGACCTCCACACCTCCAAGCCTTCCTCTATGCATATCCTGGTCCTCTCCTTGGTTCCTAATCACAATATAATCATTAGGTAGCAATCTATTCTCAAAATTATAAAAGGAAAGACTTAGGAACAAGCTCATCTCTAAATTCAATTGTCGGATGCGAGTTCTAGTGATTGGTCCTTGATTATCCAGCGGAGTGTCATTTTTATCCAAAGGAGTGATGTCCTCATCAGGTCTTTAGGGGTGCTGTTGGAGAAAGATTTTTTGATGAATTTCCCTAAATTTTCATTTAGGGAGGCCTTTTGGGGAGCTTTTGGAGATGATCTTAGAAGCAACCGAGAAGAGAAAGTGCCTCTTAGAGGCAAAACTAACATGAAGCTCGAAGGGGTGCTACCTAGAACAGAGTGAAGAGCATGATTGATCGTGGATTCATCTAGTCGAAAGGTATACCGATGGAAGACGACCAGCATGTAGAAGTTGCCAACCAGCGATAAATTTGGGAAGTGAACTTGCTCTGCTTGGAATCTTCTTCCATGAGAGAGGTCCTTGTCCTTGGGCAGCCCCGACGATCTATCTCTCGGCCATTGAGGATTGAGCAGCGAGAAAGCCACTTGTTGACCGAGGACAGTGAGAAAGGTGCAGAGATGGAGGCGAAGAACGACGGTGTGGAGAGTTGGTTGTTGAGACAGGGTGGGGCGGAGCGGTCAGCGTGTGGGGAGGCCGGAAGAAGCTAGCCGATGAGGTTGACAGCGAAGGACGCGACGGCTAGCTGTGGCGAGAGTAGGGGCGAGAGTGGGTAGATCCACTCACCCTCATATCTAGGGTCTTACATCCATAGAAGAGGTGGGAATTGACTTGTGGACAGGGAGGGAGGGACGACCTATATCGTGGTAAATCTGAAAAAAAAGAATCAACAAAAGGAGACCAGCATGTGAACCAAGACAATATCAGCATACACTTCAAAAAAAATCAGCGTACAACATTTCCAATACAAAGAAGAACATTACGAAGACAATGAGTATGCCTTGGATTGATTTTGACCATTGGGGTGGCGAGATTGATCCTTCGTTCAACATCCAAGGTAGCAGGGAAGAAGAGGACACTCACACAAGAACCTTGCACCGACAGGGAAGATTGAACAACTCGGAGGAGGTGGCATTTTGCAGCCTTTCGTGTGCGAAACAAGAGAAGAAGGCCAGATGGAACAATAATGGAGTTCTGCACTGGTGTGCTTTGATGAGAAAAACAGGAGAATATGTGGAGCAATAAGACTGATGTGTTGCCCGGCCTATGTGCATGTTGTAAACGGAGAGAGCGGGTGGAACGAATCGAGCCTATTGCTCCACGTAGATGTGTCTTTTTATTTCCTTGATAATAATGCTTTGCTTGCTTTGTTTGGCTTGTGGCAAAACGGATAGTAGAAGTTGTAACAATGGAACCTTACATTACATGGCAAACCATTTCAACAGGTTCATCTAACAAAATAAATTAAGGTTCAACTAAAAACACATTATAGATCCAACTAATACTGATCAAGTTGAGCCTAAGCGGGCACATGGGAGTGTGCCATGCACTACTACAAATCCCCTCTATAGCGGCAGCATGAAAAAGAACGTAGCGGCGCCGGACAATGTCATCCGTCGTTAAAAATCGTCATGATTTTTAGCGGTGGCCCACATTACGGCCCGCCGCTACAAATCTTTGTAGCGATGGACCATAAAGAGGCCCACAGTAAAAAACAGCCCAGCCCAACCCCACTCCACCCCAACCTCGGCCGCCGCCCCACTATCTCTCCCTCTCTCTCTCTCTCTCTCTCTCTCTCTCTCTCTCTCTCTCTCTCTCTCTCTCTCTCTCTCCGGCGACGCGACGCGCGGGCGGCGGCCGCCGCCTCTCCCTCCTCCGGCGACGCGGCGCGCGGGCGGCGGCGGCCGCCGCCTCTCCCTCCTCCGGCGACGCGGCGCGCGGGCGGCGGCCGCCGCTCCCTCCTCCGGCGATGCAACGCGCGGGCGGCTGCCTCTCCCTCCTCGCGGCGACGCGGCGCGCGGGGCCGCCTCTCCCTCCTCCGGCGACGCGGCGCGCCGGGCGGCGGCCGCCGCCTCTCCCTCCTCCGGCGAGACCCACGGGCAACAGATCTAGGCGGGGTGGAGGCAGCGGATCTAGCCGGCATGGAGCGGGCCCATGTGGGCCTGCTTTTTTTGTTTGCCAATTTTGCTGTAGCGGCGGGTGGTTTCAGTTTTGTGGAACCCGCCGCTACAGCTCTTTATTTTTAGCTGCGTTTGGGTAGCGGCGGGCCACTGTACCCGCCGCTACAGAGCTTTATTCCTGTAGTGATGCTTTCCTAGTAACTTTTTTTTATAACCATTTCCTAGTAACTTTATATGGTGTTGAGTTAAACCCTATATCTTACTCGTTTGATCCTTTATTCATTTTGATTTTGACTTTTGCGTGTTACATTTCTCATGTATATTTTCTATAACTGTAAGACCCATGTGTCATGGACTGATGAAGCTTCTCCTATGTTCATTTTCTACAGGATCAACATATAAATATAGTTATTCTGGACTTAGGATGACAAATTTATTTGTCAATATTTAGCTATATCATATATCAGATTCCAAAAAAACATTTCTAACCATCTTTAAGCACCACTTTGGTGATACTTTTCTTCTCAATACAATGATGCGCATCTTTTTGGTGTTCTGAAAACAAAATGCAAAGAAAATATTTTGAATATGCTGCTAGAGGCCAGCCATATGACATCTGAAATGTTACATACAAAACTCTGCAACACTAAATAGAAACGACTGCTCGAAAATGTTCAGCACCTTCCACATCAAAGATTAAAGTTTTCCACGACATTTTCTTATGTTGCACACAACATCCCAAATGAAAATACAACATTATGCTTAGAGAAAACAAAACAAATCTCATCTCAACACTTAAAATAATATATTACATCATTCAAAACACTCTATAATAAAGTGATCTTGAAAAAACTGTTGCGCGCCAACCTCCTCCCACATGTGGGTGGCATCTTCATCCACAACAACTATTCAACATATTTTTTTCGAATGTCACAACAGTTGGCGGTCATTGTTGGGAGAATGAACTGTCCGCAAAGAGGCTCTCCATAGGAAAATAAGAAAAGGGGATGAACAATATATTGTTGGATCACAATCGAATAAATATTTGGATCCTTGAAGAATAGAACACTGAAATAAAGTGGATCTCAAAGTAGTTCATATGCCATCTGCGTACCTTTCCAGATCCAAGCAATGGGATAGGGACATCACAATGTCTCACATCACATGGAGACTCAACTCTCCCCAAAAAATGATGACTGCAAAGGGCAGGAGAAATTTGAATTGGACTTCGAGAATGGAGATCTTCTGAAATCACGGGTACTAGATGGGGTGACCAAAGATTGATTGCCTTTCATGGATTCCATGGCTACAAAGTGGTCATCTTTATTAAATTACAAATTATATTGCCATGGGTGCGCTAGCCTGTCACTTAAATAGCTCGAAGATTCAAGACCTGAGCAAAGTGTACTCATACTAGGACAAGCTTGGTAATGAACATGTATCCATAGAATCGTCTTTCATGTACATTCCATGTTTGATGTGTAATTTTCGTGTAAATAACTAGTGTGTCGTCATTATTCTTTCTCATATTATTTGTCATTTTTACTTTGTGATTCACTTCTCTCAATCTCTCTCGTTTCTTGTGCGCAACATATTATTTTTTTCTCGAACGCGCAGGAGAGCTGCGCATCATTATATTAAGAAGAAAGAAACTGATACAAGGGCAAGAAAGACCGTCAAAATAACGGTCAGATTACAGGCTCCAAAACTCCTAAAACCACACACAAGACAAAAACGATACACAGACGAAACGGCTAACTAAGAAACTAGGCCGCCCAACCCTGGAGCGCCGGCCACACACCACAGCCAAGCTTCGTCTTTGATGCTAAAAAGCACCTGCTGCATATTTGGGATTGTCCCATCGAAGACACACGCATTACGGTGTTTCCAAATCCACCAAGCCACTAAGATGACCAGGGAACTGAATCCTTTTCTAATCTCATGTGGGACTCTGTCTAGAGACTGTCGCCACCAATCCTGGAACACCAGATCATCCGGAGTGGGGCATAGGTGCTGCCGACTACTCCACGAAAGCATTCTGAACCACACTTCTCTAGTGAACACACAAGAGGTGAGGAGATGCTGTATTGTCTCCTCCTCTTGGTCACAAAGAGGACACTGCTCAGGATGGTCCATCCTGCGTCGAGCTAACTGATCCGCAGTCCAACACCGACTCAAAGTAGCCAGCCATATGAAAAATTTGCACTTAGGAGGAGCCCAAGATTTCCAAATCCGGTGTGCAGGCTCAAACTCCACTGTACCAACCAGAAAACAGGAGTAATAATTTACTGAGTTTCATTCAAACTTTAACAAAAATCTCAGGTAATTCCTAATAAATTTGAAGGGAGAATAATTTTGTATATCGACAGTAAAGACCATACTGTAAACAATACAATTTAGTAAGCATGTTTAGATGTAGAAGTATAGTCATGCCCATGTACTACTACCCCCATATGAACCTCTGGCTAGACAGAGCCAGAACTCAAAATTAAACCATGTAGCAAACGATATTAACGATAACTATGGTTTCTTACAATATACTTGCTCTGTTCTCAAGTAGATATCATCACAGATGCATGGACAATTTCAAGCAGAAGTCACCGCCCACCCTAGCCAAGGTCATCAGCCGGCCGCCGACTGGGGTCACGCTGCCCAAGCAACGTTGCCGTGCTTAATGCCTCGGGCTGCCCGCTGGAGAGAGAGAGCGAGAGAGAGAGAGAAGTATATAAAGGTTTTTTTCCACAACCTTTCAGTCGAAATTAGTATTTTAATGGTGCCGTGTGTTCTAGGCAATTTTCATGAAATTGTAGTGTATCTTAGACAAAATCAAAATCGATAGTGTATTTTAGACGAATCCACACTTTGTGTGTGCTCCAGACAAACTTGCCTCAATTTTTTATCAACTTTTACTAAGAATTAGTTAACAAAGAGGTCGGTGTCCTAAATGACAAATAAAAGAGAGTAGAGGTTGTATTTAACATCTACAATTTATTGAATATATTTATTAACAAAAGAAATTTCCAAGATGATCTCCATAGAAACTTTACCTAACAAATCTTTTAAAATGTTGTACTAGATAGATGCTAGTAACAAACTGAAACCAAAACTCAACCAAAGAAGGCCCCTACCCCGAACCATTATGCTGGGAAAATTCATCTATGCAGGAAGTAGGAATGGTCGAACAGAGCTTGATCAGCTTAGTGCGATCGTTGGAGTTGGAAACGAGTAGGCGCTACACATAGCTGGCGCAAAGAATTATGATCTTTTCTGAAACAGAATAATAATTTTACAGAAACCAGTATCTTTCCCTTAATATTTTTTATATTTTCATGTAAAAACAAGATAACAAGAATTATTTGTTCAGTTTTAGTTCTATAACCTATACTCCTGTAAGCCTCTTTTTCTCGTCAAGCAAATATCTGAATGGCTGAGTTATTTGGAATTTGCACCACAGCACCATTTTTACTAATGATATATGATAATTTTTCTCACTTGATAATAAGAATATTCAAGCACGGAGCAAAAGGTCTCAACCACGATAAGTGTGCTTGCTACTGCAACAATGTTATGCTTCCAGTCAGCCTATGGGCAAAAATATGCTTCGCGACGACTGCAGCAATTTTGTGCTTCCAGTCAGCCTATGGGCAAAAATATGGTGCGACAGACACTTACCATGTAAACAGTTGCAAGCAATACTTCTGGACTAGCTATTCTCCAGGTATCGCATACTTCTCAACCCCCAGAGAAAGAACACTAGGCACCACCATTTCAGACCTCAAAGTACAACGTTACGGGTGTCCAGTACACAGGACTAGTGGCAAAACTACTAGCTACTCCATCGAGTGTTTCTTCTTGACTTCAAAAACATCCACCAAAAAAGCAAACAGCTATATTTTGCACGTGTGCTTTCTCTAAGCCGCTGCAGTGCTGGCATTTTTCAGGTCCATTGCCTCCCTGCAAGGATATAATCATATAAATCGGGCAAAATAGTAGATGGGGAACGAAACAGTGTCGATACATAGGTAGAAACAATAGAATAATCTCTTACCAGTATAGCTTGTCGATCTCATCACTTTCTGGGTCCAACTCCAAACCTTCAGAGAGGATCTCACAAGCTTTTGCATAATCCTAAGGAATAAGATTTAGAGCACACTAAGCTTAATCATATGGAAGATGAAGAGATCCAAATTATAGTCTTCCTTTACACTCACCTTCAGAAGCATTAGAGCTGCTCCTTGCAGACAGTAGGCCTTTGTCCATACCGGGCGCAGGCTTTTGCATCTAAGTGCATCTTTCAAAGCCCTTTCCCCATCACCCAGGCGGTGCCAGCAAAGACTCCTGTCTGAGAATAATGTTGCATCATAAGGGTCTATCCTCACAGCCTGCAGTCAAATACATAGTGTCAATCGTACAAACGTTGCCACATGATGCAAATGATGCTGCATATTTATCCAAAAACATTTGTCTTTTATTCTTTGAACAAACTGGGTTGAGATTGAAATCATGGACAAAAGAACAATTGGCATGCATAATAGAATTCTCCTTAATGAATGTGAGTGATAATCCAGAATATCAGTCACTCAACTTTTTCCTGAACAAATGACTTAGTCAAAGGAGGTGGCATTCCAAGCCTACACTAACCGAAGCCCTATCTAATCTCAAGTTAGTTGCTGGTTTTCATCTCAGATAATTTCATGAGTGGATATTTGAGCCCTAAAAATTGAAGCAAAGCAAGTGCTATTAGTTGAGTTATTAAAGTTCTGTGATTTATGTGAGCAAGTAGGTACTGCTTTTTTCTCTTTTTGTTCCAGAAGCATTCTGCAATGCATGACATGTGTCAGGTGGTCTAAGTGTCTAACCACTCAAAAAATGTATTTTGGAGTTTGGTTTTTGTAAACATAGAAATGAATAACTTCAAATATCGTAACAAGTCGTCTTCTATCATTATAATATTGAAGGCATACAACAAGGATTGCTGTGGAAGCATAGAGTATTCAAGCTGACAGAGGAGAAAGGTAACTGATGCAAGCATATTCTGAAATTACCCAAAAAAAAAAAAATCCCTCCCCTCAGCTTATCCAGGGCATGGGGGCAGACCACTAGATTTACCCTCACCATATTCAGTGGATGAAACAGACCTATGTAGCCTTTCCATGCTATCAAAATGACAGATAGGTACCGTTTAGTTCCATGCTATCAACTGACAGGATTTCGTTACTTTTTCCTAGCATTAGAGGACTCAGTTTCTGACAGCTCTAGCTAGGCTTCGCTGCCAGCAGCTAACGAACGTTATGCTAGGCCTATGTAGATTGGGAGATTATACTAATCATTTGACATTCCCACAATTTTCATAATTCTGATGTTGAGAAATTTTGAAATACAATGTTATACCTGTGTGTAGAATGCTGACGAATTTGTATAATCTTGCTTCTTGAATGCATCATCACCTTTTCTTCTCAGCTCAGACTTTTTCATTTCAACGAAATCATTGTCCTTTTTCCAAAAAAAATATAATCATTACCATAATTCATAAGAGACTAAAGTTAAATTCAGTAGACATAAATTCAGTGTCATGTGGCATGAAAAAGTGAACTAATACCTAACATAAGATCCACAGAGATTTTCATGTATGACGGAGAGATTTCCATGTATAACGGCGTCAAGAGTCTAAAAATCAGGCTAGAATTGATACCAACTTGGATATCTATGATTCTCCCACGAAATGAAAATGACTAAGACATTAAATGGGGTAGGAATACATGAAAAGAAAAAAAGTGCAACCTTACCAAAAAGTGTCTTTTATCTAATTGAATTGCAGCACATGACTATTACACAAGGAAACTGGTGATTTACCGGACTAGATCACTAGATTACTTGTAAAGTAACAGTGTGTTTTTTTTTCTCAAGAGACAAAAAGATGAATTGGTTATATATTCTCTTAACCGATGTGGCCTTGCACTTGTTCAGATCTCATATGTCTTTGATAGAGCCACTCTGTCGACAGATGTGGCCTTGCACTTGTTCAGGGACGACTACAACCTTTGGTGCATGGCTGGAGCATCCAAGCTCCGAGCATTGGGTCTGGGTGGGGTAGGTTTGTCAAGATGAGTGTGTAGAGGTGTGGTCGTTTTCCTTTGTGTAACCGGAAACATCTGTTAGTTTCTAAACTTTCCCATGTATGGTCCCGGCATGAGAGGGTAGTGTAGTTGGGCCTTTTTTTCCTCTCTATTATAATGATATGCAACTCTCCTGCGTATTCGAGAAGAAAAAAAATGTTCTTTTAACGCAATCAAACTAAAGTACTAAAAATATAAGTTATCCGTACGAAGAAGTATTCAAATTGTATAAGATTAATTTCTAGAGAAAACGTACAGAGGAATCTTAGGCAGCAGTGCAAATGCAAGCAGCCCACTTTTTCTCGAATACATAGGGAGAAGCAAACAGACATGCATTTGGTATTTCCGGGAATGCATGCATTTGGTATTTCATTTTCGAACATATTTTAACTGATGAAAACATACTCACATAGGAGAGTCGTGTATCTTTATATTAAGGAAAAAGGGAAAAATGTACATCCCCACGACCCACCTTAGATGTGGTTGTTCAATTTATACATAGCTTGCTCCCCTTTTAAACAATCCTTTTCCAAATTAATTTACTTTAAACTGTCACACAGCATAGTGAATGAACAAGAAGATTTGGTTCATTATCATACCGCTAGCTGCTTTCTTTCCAATCTTATATGATTGAGGATTCCATCAACGCTCCAGTTTGTCACCAATGGAATTGGCGAGGTGAAAGGAAATAGAATGTCAACATCTTCCCTAGTTCCATACTCAGCAGCATACTCGATTGGTAGTTTACCAAACTGTTAAACAGGTGGGGAAAGCATCACAAAAAGATACTTGTGATTTTTTAAAAGACATGGAAATGCTTGCAAGTAAAAAAGTAATTTCTGGATAATTATGCAATCTAAGAAGTATCATGAACATTACTGAAAAAATAGATACCTCATGGAATCCAAAGATGTTCAAAGTGCACACAAGAAATAGGTCTTGTCTAACCCCGACTTTTCTTTCATTCAATACAACCGAAATTGTCAAATGAGTGTTATAACTATTACAACGTTCGAATATAAAGGGCTGGACATGGGTAACCCAGAGCCGATTGTTCCAAACTATTTCATCCATCACATTAATGGTCAAATGTTACAAAACATGCACCAGACAAATGAAAAGGGCATGTATATGAGTTAAGGACATATATAAGCGAAAACGTATGTAAAACGACAACTTAATAATACTCTTGTTTTCAGCATTAAAACAGGATCGACCCATAAGTGAAGCACCTCAGCTGCAATCTCAGGGATCGAACCCAACTGGGCTGAGCAAAACAGCATCGCTCCTAAAAACTAAAAAAACACCAGAACTAGAATGTTGTAAAGTGCGAACATATGAATCAAACAGTGGCATGAGCCTAATTTCACACAAAGGATTGGTAAATTTCAAAAGCGTACCTGAATCAGCTAAGTGATTCAATCAATGCTCAATTGCTTTAACGATATTGCTTTTGAATTTCTAGAGTAAAATAGATCGCATCATCATTTTCTATTTCATTTCACATTAAGGCTTGCAAAGCAACGTTAGCCTTTTTCTTATCTTTTAATAAAACTAAGCGCTATACCACTGTGTAGTAATGTAACCAGAACTATAGAGGGCAGGCCAGTTCGGTTCACAAATAACGTGTACACAAATAACAAATTACCCAAATAATAGTGATGATGTGAGAAAGACGATAGAAGGCTCACCATATTAGGAATGTTGGGGTTTGCACCAGCCTCCAGCAAGCACTTAATGGCTTCAGTGAAGCCTTCCCGTGCAGCTTTTGTCAAAGGGTTACGGATACAATTCACTTCAGCTCCAGCCTGCCAATATATATGCATATATTTAAGAAGACAAAATAATTGTACACTTTGTTCAGCGAAATTGACAGTTCATAAAAACAACACTGAAAGCAGAGATACAATACCTCAATCAATAGCTTCAGACAGGGCAGAGAAGGAGTTCTTAATGCTATGTCCACAGGTGTTAATAGACTTAATTTCTTGTTGGGCTAGAAAAAAACACAAAAATTAAAGGACACAGAATAGATCCAGTGAACTTGTTGTATAGAGTATGCTTTAAATGTTTGATCCCTAATAAGCTATTAGCACTAGTCATCAATCTCTCTAGTATTCCTGAAGTCTAGTTAATAATATTGATCACCTTTGCACATATATAACTACAATTAGACCGTAAAAGTAGCAAATAATCTTATTAGCACTTGTAACTAAGTAAAATTAGCTAGAACATTAGCACTTGTAATAAAATTATCGTTCAGTTCTGCCACTGGCTATTACAGTGGAGATAGCCACACCCAAATGCTCAAGCTGGCTCAGGCATCAAAAGCTATGCCAAACTAAGAATGCAGGAGATCAGAACTCGAAACAAAGATAGGAAATAACAGAGCCAACAGATTAGAAAGATATAACCATAGTACATTTGCATGGTTGTCCAATAAAATCTTCACAGTAGTATCATGTCCTCCAGTAACGGCAGCATGTAGTGGTGTCCCACGGCATGATTCGTCATCAACATGAGCTCCCCTAGAAAGCAGATATTGTGCTATTTCACACCGTCCTGAAGAAGTAAAACAAAGGTCATAACAATACCTGGCAAAATAATTAATTTTTGACAATCAAGTTTCCAAAGCTAGAGCAAACCGATAATTTTACTCTCTTACTCTTCCCGACAACGATGCAGGGAAAACCGATTGAAAATAAAGTATGAACTGGTATCCTAGTAGAAGACTCAGAAGAAACTAGAAACTAATAGCAAGAGTCCTTGATGCAACAGGCACAGGCAATTTCAAATAACTGAGGGAGTGAACGAATATTAGTTGTAACAAAACTGGTTAACCACTGTGGGAAACTCCCGCAGAGCGTCAAAAAACAAAACTGCTTAATGGAGGGAACAAAAACTCAGTCTGGATTGATTCCTGAAGAATATTGCCATACACATAGGAGAATATTATATAATTACAACTACATGATTAATCCAACTAGGACGACCAAATTGCAGTATTTTTCGGATCAAGGTTGCTTTTTATTGTGATACAATTGTATGATGATACAACAAAAGACTGGCCGATCAACATAATATGCACACAAGAAAGAAGCAAGAAGAGAAATTTGAAATATCTGAAATTGCTTTCATCGATGACATACCTTTCTCTGCGGCAGTATGAAGAGCAGTGATTCCCTCCTCACCTTTGAGATGACTTGCTAGATGGAGATCAGCACCCTTATCAAGAAGATACCTCAAGGCAGGTAGGTTCCCACCCGACACTGCATGTTGCAGGGGTGTCATGCCCTTACCTGCGAACAAAAGAACACGACTTTATCGCAATTTGATGAACTCACAACGCCTAGCAAAGTTCAATTGAGCGCTAACCGTTGCGAAGAGGGCAATGGAGAAGAGGTAAACAAAGCTATTTAGTCAGTACCAGGTGCGGTATCACGCTTGTTGACGTCCATCTTGACCTCCTCGACCAGGTAACGGCACATGGGCAGCAGCCCCTTCCCACCGGCGCTGGCGTGGAGAACGTTCATGCCCTCGAAGTTGGTGCGGCGCAGAGTGGAAATGACCCCCTCCCGTCCGCGTCCAGGCGCATCGCGATCTCTGCACAAGACGATCCGAAAATCATGAGAAGAAATCGATGTACCAAGCCCGCGGCGAGCGTAGCGCACGATTCCAAGGCAAGAACGCGCACCAAATCAGACCACGCACAAAAAAAAGATGAGTTTTTTTCTCGCGCGGCAAGGCAAAGGGGAACAACTCCACAAGGCCCTCAACCAAATCGACCCCGAAGGAACTTGAACCAGCGAGACGATTACGAAAAAATGGAAGGAAGGCGCGCGAGTGTACGTACGCTTGAGGCGGCCGATGTTGCCGGTGTAGGCCACGGAGAGGAGCATCGCCGCTGGAGGCCACTCTTCCTGGTCATCTGCGGCAAAGGCAAGCAAAGTGCGCACGAGGTAAGAATCACAGCGCGGTACAGCTACCCGAGAGGGGAATTCGGGCCGGGAGCGGACGGCGAGCACTCACCGGTGTTGAAGCGAATCTGGAAGGCGTTCGGCAGCGACAGGTTATTGTCCTCCATTTTGGCGGCCACGCGGGCCGCCCTCGCCAGCGTGGTGGCGTGGGAGGGCATGGCGCGCTAGGGTTTCCGAGCTGGGGAGAGACGAGAAGGTCGTGGTCGTGGAAACTGGAGCGCGAGAAGGGAGGGGGAGGAGTTGGAGCAGGTGGAGGCGGAAGGAGAGGGGAGGCTGGCGAGTAATGACAAGGCTAGGCGGGAAGAGGGAGAGAGAAAGGGAGCAATGGGAGATCGACACGTCTCGCTGGCTCTGACATGCCAGGCCAGGACCTGTGCGTTGCTTTTTTTTTTGATTCTGTGCGTTGCTTTTTGGACTAGCTCTTGCGCGGTTTGAATCTCCGGAAAATCTGTTTCGGCTCGTGTTTGGGCTGGGTGACACGCGGACTGCGGTGCACCGGAGTACTATGGTGTGAAGCGGACGCCTCCACAAATTTGGTGCTCTAGTGCAATATTTCGAGAGGCAGAGGAAATCTACCATATGAAACTTCGCATCCTTGCAAATCTACCATGCATGCCAGTGATGCAGCAAGAAATTTTAATCACCGGATTTCAGTAAGCATGAAATGCTTGTAAGAAATTGCAGATGTTTATAGGATACTGTGTGATTGTGTTCATGGGCAGAGAAAATCTACCGTCTGAAATTTACTACCAGTCTACCACTCAGCAAAAAGGAAAAAGATAGAAAACTTGTGAGACAATAATGTTGCTCCATCGCTGCCACCTAGGGATCACTAAACTATAATAGTACTACCATCTTTTCATCAAAGGCCAATCCATGAATCAGAAAAATCAAGTAGTTTTGATTTTTATGGTAATTCCTAGTTTGACCTTTTCAAAAAAGATAGAAATAAACCTGACGGTTTTAATAAACCGTTGTGGAGAGTTATAATTATCCTTAAATAAATACTGCCATCGTCATCAAATCTGTTAGATGCAAACCCAGATCAACCAATGAATGCAGAACATGAGTTATATTTCAATTATGCATCATGCATTTCACCATTTTCACTTTAGATCATTTAAGTTGGGAATCGCATCAAGTACAAGCATTCACATCCATCAAACTATTTATGAATCACATCAAATGATTCAAATGTATTTGGGAGCTTTTTAGAGATGATCTTAATCATTGGAATGTGTTGGGCTTCTGTTAATTCTTCATGCCAACCGAAGCACAAGGTGTTCTTTTGGCTCCTCTTGCATGACAGATTGAATACAAGGGGCCTTTTGAAAAGGAAGAATATGGTACTGCAATCTTATACATGTGAACTATGTATCATGCAAAGAGAAGAAACATTAAGACACATGTTCATAAGATGCAATTTTGCTCAAAGATGTTGGGAATCAATTGGAATTAATGTACCACGACATAGGGCAACCTTCCAAACAATTCAGTGGCTTAAAATCAGGCTTGCAGTACCATTCTTCATGGACATTATAATCATAATGGCCTGGAGTATCTGGAAAACAAGGAACAATTGGATTTTCAATGGAGTGGATCCATTGGTCACAACAGTGCGGGCAAAGTTTTTCAAGGAACTCCAGATGGTTATCCATAGAGTGAAGCTAAAGCATCTAGAAGGATTGCAAACATGGATGGAGCAAAATTCATGACTTCAAAAATTTGGGGGTGTTCAACCTCCTATTTGCTTGTTCTTTCTTTCTTTTGGTTGTTTTGTTCCTTTTGTTTTACTTTCTGGTGTACTTCTTACCTCTTATTTATCAATAAAGTGTTGTAGGAGCCGGGCTCCTCCAGTTTTCTTCAAAAAAAAAGCTATGTTTTTAGGTGATTCTTGTTTCATAGCAATGTAGAGTTCAACATGGTTATGATGGATATGACAATGGTGTACACTTTTATTCTATTTTATTTTTCTATGTGTGATATTTTCTCAATTGTTGCTAAGTGAAATGATCATAAATTTGTAATTGTGGTGCTTGGATAGCCTATCATTTTAAGAATTATTATGCACTTATTATACCATTTTGTTTGGCTTGCTGCGTGGCCTTAGCACGTAGAGTTCGAACAAGCCCGCTGCAGTTACTTTGCTCCTCGCCTAGGTGGCGAACGTTATGCATTGAAAGAAAGGAAAACTAGCTATATGTTTTTAACCCTTTGTTAACTCAGTACGATGCAACGGGAATGTGCCCTTATAACTAAGAGTAACATGTATCTTGTACCAAGGGTATGATTATTTTCTAATAAGTAGTACTTATACATCCACTACTACAAATCGGGCGCAGTGTTGTACGTACACATGTATGGCGTCTTCATCACGAACCGTCGCTATAAATAGTATCCCACTTTTAGCGGTCGTCAAATAAGTCAATCACCCTTAAAAATCAATTTTTAGAGATGGGTAACATACTCCAATTTTTAACGACAGACAACATCACGAACCGCTCCTATAAATAAATTTTTAGCGCCAGACAGCCCTATGGGCCGCTGTTAAACATCTAAGCCTTAGTTTGTTTTGGCCCATTCGGCCCACCTGACCGAATACTACTAAAAACGACAACCCTAATCCCACCCCCATCATCTCTCCCTCTCCTCAGTCCTCCCCACGTCGCCCCTGCCTCCCTCCCCCCATCCTTCCTCCTCCCACCCGACTCGTCTCCAACCAGCGACGGCAGCTCCTAGGGGGCTAGATCCGACCGAGCCCCCCCCCCTCCCTCCCGGCGGCGGCACCATGGGGGGTGGATCCAGCCATGCTATTGTAATATCCCAATTATTCTGAAAAGTAATTAAGTTATATAAATAATAGCCAGAAGTTGACCAAATATTGACTTTTAAAAACCAACAGTCGGATGGATGACCTGAAGTCGTAGATGCGTAGATCTCATCGAAACACATCCATTTGACTACTCACATGTTTAATTTGGATGTCAGTTCAGATGGTGGTGTTCGAAGAAACGAGAGCCGTTAAATAAGACCTAGTTGACCTAAATACAAGTCACGAGCTGCCCTGCCTTTTCCTTGGCTCCACGTCGCCGCCATCTTTCTTTCCTGGGCACTCCGACTCCTTCCGTTGCCCTGCCCTAGGTCCGGTCTTCCTCCACATCTCCATTGCAGTGTCCTGCCCAGAATCTAGCCCAGGCTGCGCTACCTATGTTGCTGCTTGCTCTTGCTTCACCTGGTGGCCTACGGCTGGTGGTGCATCCCAAGGATAGAAGAAGCAAGGGAAGGCGCAAGGAGGTTC
This sequence comes from Chloris gayana, assembly GCA_031894775.1. Classification (NCBI taxonomy): domain Eukaryota; kingdom Viridiplantae; phylum Streptophyta; class Magnoliopsida; order Poales; family Poaceae; genus Chloris; species Chloris gayana. Next base: position 36,177 of record JAUNZO010000315.1, on the reverse strand, counting down.
GTGCCCTGCTGGTCTGCGTGAGTAGCTGCTGCTACCTGCCAGCTTGCTTGCTCTTTTTATAGGACAATCTGCGGTTTGTTAAAGACTAGGCATTAGCTTTTAGTACAGTCAATTTGTTTCCAGATCTGGTATTAATTCGTCAGGAAATCAACTTAGAGCATGCAATACAAGTTATATATGATGTTTTTACCTTTCCAATGGCGCTGGTCTCACTCAGTTTGGTTTGGAGGTTAAGGAGAAACCATTGATTTAGTACTGCTGGTACAGATTACAGATTCTGCACCATAATCTACTTATGATTTAATTATTTATCTATTTTGGGTGAATTAGCAAAGATAAAAATTCTTGGTAGGTGCTCATAATATATATTGATTGGTTAGGAAAAACAAAAAAAATTATCGTTGGATAATAGTGAGACAATACCTTGTTATATGTTACTAAAAATGTTTCTAAGCATAGTATTCACTACTCAGGCTTGGATGGTTCCGGTGTTGAGAGGGCCTCTTCTGGTTTTCACCGACCTTAGTTAAGGCAAGTGCAATGGTGAACTTATTGTGATGTGGATGTGTTTGTTGCTTTCTTGCTTCTTGCTTTTTCATTTGAGGTTTCATGCTATAATTTCTATTTCTATCAAATGTTCAAGTTTCAAGTGTTTCGTTTCATATCATTCAAGTGTCGGGAGTTGTACAAACACCGGTTGTGTGTTGGTTCTTATGTTCAGGTTCCTGTGAATAAGTGTCGGCCCCACTTATTCGTCTTTACCGGTAAATGCTAAGGAAGTTTCTGTGATGTCCGTTTAAGATTGAAACTACTGTTTCATGAATGTTTCAAGAATGAATTATATGTCATTATGTTCGGAATTTCTATTGTCCTTCCGCTTCTAAAATTGTACTTGCTGAGTGTTTTTACTCACCCTTGTGTTCCTTTGGTTTTTAGGTACACGATGATCCAGCATGCATGGGAAGGGAGTAGACACTTCATTTTCAGTATAAACACATTATTTTGCTAGTCGTTAATCTATATTGTTAGATTCGGATAATATTTGTGTCGTTGGTAACTTTCGTGGGATCTTCATGGTGTCGTTAAAATTTTCCTCGATGATGGTGATTGTTGAGGAGTTAATTCTAGTGTGCTTATGTTGGTTATGCGATTATTTTTGAATTGAGTGCCCGCGGATGTCATAGTTATAGGGGAGACTGCCGAAATTCCTGCCGAAAATTTCTTATGATCTTTCTACTTAGTTGAGTTTTTACTTGTTACTAGCAACCTAGAGCTATGGTGTATGAGGGATGTTACAGTTGGTACTCAGAGCTAGGTCGTATTTTTCATGTCTTGTCATATCGTTTAGTGCTAATAATTGTAAAACTTGACTTAGACCTATAACTTAAATTGACACACTGATGCACTATAGGATGGGTTGCATGGGCATATTCTGCATTTTTGCTTTCGATGTCTGTTTTTCTATGTATGCTTTATTAAATTATTATAATGCATTGTTAATTGTACTATTGTTGATATTCCAAATTATTAGAGCTATGCTGCTGAGAAGGAGTACACGCAAGGCTGCGCGTGTGTCGTATACTTGCCGTATGGGTATACAGATGATGAAGGAATGGATACGCGGAGACATGGTGACAAATTAAGGAAGATAAAGATGGTGGCGATAGGCAACAGACTGGTCCTTGACCGGTGCTGGGATAACAGAAGATCCCGAATACCGGTATGGAAGCGAGGCGGACATTAAGACCGGTATACAATGACTTGAGGAGCAAGTTATTGAGCAATTTGTAGTCTGATTAGGACTCTGAATCAATAAAGAAAGTTAGAAATAGAACTCCATGTATGTAATTTATGTAACCGATTAGGACTCTCCATGTAACCCCAGCTCCCTCGGACATATAAGGCGAAGCGGGGACCCCCGAAAACTCCCCGAGATCTTGCAATTAGCAAATCGCTAAAGGCAATACATAACATACAGGACGTAGGGTATTACTCTCAACTCGAGGGGCCTGAACCTGTCTAAAATCGTGTTTTCCTGTGTGTTCTGTGTGTTGCACCATCGAATTCCACGCTCGTGAGGGACTGGGTAGTACTAGTGCCGAGTTTAAGACTCGACAGCGTGGGAGAGGTCGTGGTAGAGGGCGCGGTGGTGGTCGTGGTCGTGGTAGAGGCGATACTAACCAAGAGGTTGATCATGAACAAGCGAATCATGACAATGATGAGGTCGAAGGAGGGGAGGAACATTCAGTTGCTGCTGGAGCACCCGCTGGTGATGGTGCAAATGCTTCGTTCCAGGCAATGACGTTTCCTAGGTGAATGTCTATGCGTTTGGACATTTTTGATGGTTCAGGAACGCCAACAGATGTTGCTGATTGGTTGTGCAAGATGGAGAAGGTCATGGATGCATGTAGGATGATCGGTGAGGAGATGGTTCTGTTTATTCCTCACCAGTTGACGGGCCAGGCTGATATTTGGTGGGTTGGTGTTTGTGATGCGTGGACTCCTGCCCGAGGTGCTATCACTTGGGATGTTTTCTTGGTACAGTTCAAGGCCAAGTACTACCCGGACTCATTCAAAGATAAGATGAATGATGCACTGAACCATATTCAGCAAGGGGACAAGACAGTGGATGAATATGAGAGGGATTTCAGCAACATTGTTCGCTTTGTTCCTAGTGTTGCAAGTGATGAGCGTGAGAAGGCTAGGAAGTTCTTCACAGGTCTTAATGCCGCTATAGAGAGGTGATGGGAAGAAATCCACCTACCACCTACATTGGTGCAGTGGAAGAGGCTAGAGGAATGGAGACTCACTTTCAGCTTACAGTACTTCAGCAGAGAAGTGCTGGAAATGTGAGCAATTCATGTGATCGTAAGAGAGTTCATCAGGATGGAGGAGAGCCCTCCCAACAACACCCCTTCAAGAAGAGTAAGGCAAATCAACCCTCTCAGCAATCTTTCAAGCCTAAGCAATCAGAGTGTCAATCTTTTTCGGAGCAACATAGTGGGAATTCCTCATTCATGCGTCTTGTTCCAGGACAAGGTTTAATTTGCTTCAAATGTGGGAAACCATACCGTGCCTCGAAGTGTAGTTTTTCTGGGACATGTAACACTTGCGGCAAGGAGGGACATGTTAGTATTGTTAGCAAGAGAAATCCAAATTGTATCATCAAGTGGCAGCGTTCTGGTTCTTCAGCAAGATCCCCTTCAGTAGCTAGTTCTAGGGGTTCACAGTTTGTACTCCTCGTGGCACAATTCAGATGATGGCCGGTCCTCCAGCCATCATCTGAGAATAAGATGTATCAAGAGTTGAAGAAGACTTATTGGTGGAAGAGGATGAAGATTGATGTGGCAAAGTATGTCGCTTCTTGTGGAATTATTCCTGTCGAAAATTTCTTATGATCTTTCTACTTAGTTGAGTTTTTACTTGTTACTAGCAACCTAGAGCTATGGTGTATGAGGGATGTTACAGCTACCCTCCCGACGGTAGCATCACGACGAGGGTAGCGGATCCCCCACCCCCATCCCAGCGGTGGCGGCACCATGCCCCCCCCTCCCTCCTGTGGCGGCAGCATGACATGCGCAGGCCTCCTTTCGGGCTAGCGGGCTTGGAGCCATTTTTTGTTTTTGTTTTTGTTTTGTCAAGGGTACCCGCCGCTACCATGCATTTTTCAGGTACAGAGCCTTAGCGGTGGGACATGATACCCGCCGCTATAGCCGGTTTTGGCCCGACGCTACAGCCCGATTTGTAGTAGTGATCTCACCTATTCATACGACTGCATGTTACAACCGGAGATCCAATAGTTTAATTGATTTTGATTATTATACTTTTAAATTCCGAACCATCGGATCTTGGATCGTAACATGTAGTTTACAAATGGGTTGTATGTGAAGTATATTTTTTTCTATTTTGATAGGCGCAAATACATTTAGGCCCCCTTTGTTTCAGCTTTAGATTGTAGATTTTAGATTATGGATAGTAGATTGTAGAATCTGGGATTGTAAAAATCTAAGTCTTAAAATCTGAGGGATGTTTGTTTGTCTGGATTCTACAATCCAACTACTGTCACTTACAGTGGGCCACGATGGCAATACAGTAAATATTTATGCCATAATCCAGCAAAATCTGGGTCTTACTAGATTGCCAGATTATGAAATCTGGATGCTCAGATTATAGAATCCAGAATCAAAATCCAGCCCTTTGTTTGAGCTTTTGGATTATAGAGTCCAGATTCCATAATGGAGTGCAAACAAAGGGGGCCTTAGTGAACTGAATGTATGACCTGTCTGAGATCATTAGCATGTTAGAAAATAGGTGTGGCTCAACCAATGATTTTGCTATGTTTTCTCTGGAGTACATATTTAAATTGGTGGTGTAAGTTGTAATTGCTAGCCTGCCTACTAAGGGCAAGGCCAGTGTGAAATGACAAAGTAGTCTAAATAGATGGGTCTCACAGTTGGGTGTCCGTAACTATTAATTGGTTCACAATGTTGAAGATGTAAAGATAGCTGTAAGATAGGACCCATATAAAAAAATAATTGATGAATAATGTTGGCAACAAACACAAGAGTCTCATTGTTTATTATTGTTGAACATTGAATTGTAAAAGTAATATTATTTTATTCCATCAAGCCAGTCCATAGTCTTCCAGTTGGCTTTTGTTCCGGCCTATCTATTGACTACTTCCATAATGTCTATTGACTACCTCAAATAATATTATAATCCCTATTTGACTGCTTTAGCCCAACATTGTGGATGCCTAACGTACAAGAAAAACAACAAAGCTCAGAACTGCAGTCTGTCGATTAATAACATTTATTCATGTCAAACTACTCCCTGCGTCTCTGATCCAATGTAAAGAATCAAGCAATTTTATATAGCATAGGGCTGCCACATCTCTAGTTCTTTAGTTTATTTTTCTAGAATAAACAGAAGAGCTATGTTTCATTGTAAATTAAGAAAAAAGGTTTCTTATCAATGATCTTACACAACGCGTCACGCGTGCGCTTTTTGTTAGTTGCTGGTAGTTTTAAAATGTTTTGCAGATTTGCTCAGACTACCGAGTGAAAAAAAGGGACTTGCTAATTTTCAGTCCACTAAAAGTTTGGAGAACTTTCAATCACCATTCAACACTACTGGATCGAAAATAGGATGGTGTGCAAAAACAATTTTTTCTAGTCTATATATTAACACAACAAATTTCTTTCTCTATCTACATGTCAAAGAACCCCATGAAAAACAAATTCTAGTACAAATCATGGTGATTGAAAGTTTTCAAACTTCCAGTCGATTGAAAGAAGAAAAGATGAAAAAAAACATTAAAACCTACTATCACGACATAACACTACCTAGATGCTTGGTGCTTGCAGTGGTCCAGAGATTTGATTCCACTTTGACGTGCTACTATTTTCCTCGCATTTGTGTCCTCGTTTCTGAAAATACAACCATTTCTCCCATTGCATAAGCTCCAGCCGACCAGCAAGAATAAGCTGTCGAGGCCCTTCATTGGTGTTTTCTGCAGCCCTGCTCTCATCGTTGACCAGGCGTCGAAAAGACTCATTCTTTCCTATTGGAAGCAGTCAGGCATGTGAAACAAAGTTCCGCATTTTCGACATACTTCCTTCGCCACGAGACACTGGTGGAGGATGAGATGTTGGAATGTTCGCAGAGAGAGCACAATCCTCGCCATCCTGAAGTCTGTGTCTTTTTCCTTGCCGTACGTTGTCCACGTGTGTTGATGCATCCCGGTGTGCATAAACAGTTTAACCTTAGGAGAGGCTTGTGATTTCCATATTAGGTTAACTCCGTAAATCTTATTTTTACCGCAGAAGAACATATACTAATAAGATGTTGACTGTCACCTGCATGGAGCTTGTCCATCTCTAGCGCATGCTATCTTCAGTTCCCAGCCGGAGGAGCACTTCCTGGAGTGGCTGTTGACAAGATGGGCGTGCCGTTGAGCCAATACGATCACTCCAGAATAGAGCCCGTTGTCCGTCGTCAATGTCCACCTGAACTGACGCATAGAACATGACCTGTACACATAAGATCAAAAGCTTTAGACTCACTCCAAGGGCTCATGCAAAGGGGTATGCAAAATGCCTCTCCTTCGGCTACTAATCACAGTGCAATGGTCTCCCATAGAGAAGGCAAAGCAGCAGCCATTTTTGTCTTTGAGGAGAGAGACAAGCTAAAATTGACTATCCTCTCTCCTCCGAATGCATTCGGGTGCAGGGTTGGGCGAGTGACACGCGGCGAGAAGGGCGCGGTCGTCCTGGGAGCCAAAGATGGAGGATGATGTCATGGCTCGACCACCCTGACTCATGCAACGCGTGCGGGCTGGGCGGAAGGCGAGCACGACGGAGGGCGACGACAAATGAACGCGGTTGTGGGGTGAGCGAGTGTGGGGGAGGGCGGCAGCCGAGGCGCGCGATGCAGAACTCGTGGTATGAGCGGCGAGCACGGAGGGTGAGCGGCGGCGTGTCTGTGGGTAGGTGGGGCTGCCGGCGCGCACGGGAGTGGTGGCTCGCAGGGAGGAGGGCGCATATGGCGGTGGTGGCTCGCGAGGAGGTGGGCACGGTGCCGGTGGTGCATCACGGAAAGCAGGACCAGCGATGCAGCGTGGACCCAACAGCTGCAGGGGAGCACAGAGCGGACGAGCTCGACTGGGTCAGGGCGAGCGGTGGTGGTGACGGATATCATTTGCCTCTCCGTTATTAGAGTTATCCGTTAAAATGCCTCTTCTTGTCACTGTTCAGACCAGGAAAATTTGGTTTGCCTCTCGAAAATGCCTATTGGTTGTTGGAGTCAGTCTTAGCCTAGTGATTTACGAGTTGCTTCTGCTTGAGGACCAACAGGGCAACAGATTATAGGATGATGAGGGATTTAGACCAAGAGAACACATCAACACAAGACTTGCTCCCTTTTCTACTTTGGTGATACGCTTCAAACATGGAAAAGAGGATCTTCTTATTATGATCCTTTTGATCGACCATACAGGTATTCAGAGGGATTCACCCTTCCCTAAATATTTGAATGCTCCAAAACTCTTAGACTGACTCCAACAGAGAAGTCATATATCCATTTTGCATAACAACTGCTACTGTGCATCTGAAGTAAGAGGTCTAACAGAACATGAAAACGCCAATTTTGCCTGGGAGGAGGGAGAAGATGTAAATTTGATGCCCTCTCTCCTCATAGGCATCTCACGCCTCACCAACCACTCCAACGTGGAAGAGGGCGAGCAGCACCGCAAACAGCGGGCAGGTGGGACGACGCCCGACGATGCGCGGCGCGAGCAAGGCTCCTCATCGGCTGGGGCTGCGACACGTGGAGGCAAGGGCCGGCGGCGCGCGGAGGTAGGGGCCTGTCGGCTGCGGCGTGCGGCGAGCGGCGCGCAGAAGTAGGGGCTGCCGGCGCGTGGAGGTAGGGGCCGGTTGCAGCATGCAGCAAGCGGTGCGCGGAGGTAGGGGTCGGCGGCTCGCGGAGGCAGGGACTGGCTGCAACGTGCGGCGCGTGGATCCAATGCTCGTTGGCGCGAGCGGCGCGATTGGTGGGCGGTGTCGACGGGAGAGAGCAGTACACGGGACAGAGCAGCAATAGGCATGTGGGCCCAGCAGCGATGGCACAACGGGCGAGCAGCAGCGATGACGTGGCAAGCAAGAGCGAGCGTTGCGAGCGGGCGAAGGAGGGGCTGTCGGAGCCGCCAGATCCGCCGTGCTTGGGGCCGGGTCCGTCGTGCCCGAGGGAGGAGGCGGCGCGGGCCGGCCGGCCGGCCGCGCTACCCGGAGGCTGTCGTCGCCGTCATGGAAGAAGGGGCGCGTCGGCTACGAGGAGAGGATGGTGGTGTGAGGGAGGAGGCCGACCCACGCCGTCCTCGGAGGTTGCCGTCGCCGCCGCTGTCGTGGAGGAAGGGAGGCCGTCGTGGTGGAAGCGAGACCCCGCCCGCCGCCGCCACCGTCAGGAGGAAGGGGCCCCACGCACCGCCGTCGCTGTTATGGAGGAGGTGCGGGAAAGAGGAGGCGTCGGGAGAGAGAGAGAGAGAGAGAGAGAGAGAGAGGGTTTTGTGCCGTCTTTGCTGTATTTTTCATCCCGTGGCTATTGTGTGATTTTGTTATAGTGAACGTGGAAAACCAGGCTTGTGGAGCCATGTGGTGTGCGCCCATCCCTTAGCATCATACACAACATTGTTGAACATCTATGGTAGAAGAGATTTTGTTACATAATATTCACTAGCAATGTACCCGTGCTTCGCTACGGGTTTTAAAAAATCAAGATATTATAGGTATTTAAATATTTGACATACAATACATTAAAGGCAAGTGCTACTTTAGTTAATTTTGATGGGCCTTTTTTTCTGACATAAGTTATGTAAATTTGCTAGTGATATTTATTCTGCAAAGATGTACTCTGTGTATGTAGGATTTTTTTTTAAGAACATGTACGTAGTTACACATGAACAAATTTTATGTTCAAATACATGAGTATGATGGGCCGCCGCCTTGACAGATCAGAAGCTTTAAAGACGGCCCATGCTGCGGGCTCAACTTATAATACATATTATTTACATAAATATAAGAAATGATTACTACTTTTCAAATTTTGAGTTATTACTTCATAAATAATTGGAGTTACTTCTTTTCAAATTTCTAAAGTCAATGATTTATTATTTTCCAAAGAATATTTGCATTGTGTAACTCTTGAATAGATGTTCAATTCTCTCACAGGTTAATATTGAAAATGGTTTTAAAAAAAGCAAAGTAACTAAATCCTAGGCCCAACAATGTTCCCCGGTCAGTGCCACAAAAATATTTTCTGCATTCAGTTTATAAAGTATAATAGTGTATCTCTAAATCAAATATTAATATCAAGTCAAAAGGGTGCTTCATCTAAAACTTATGAGGAAATAGGAACTCAAAGGATAATTAACCAAAGTTAAAACCATTTAATTATAGTCAGAAAATATATTTGACTTTATTGGCACACTATAAGCCCCGTAGAAGAAAATAATTCACAGGTAAGCTGTGTACACCTAGGTACTTTGTTTTTGTAATTGATACATGCATGTACAGGGCTTATGGCCATAACAATTCCTTATGATGAAACCTGCTGATGTGTGCATGTTTGTATTAGATATAAGGAACGTTACCTGAAGGCTGAAGAAGTATTTCCTCTGTTCCGTGTTCCCTATCTACCATATGCTTTGTTACTCTGGTGCCAAGTTCAGCAGTAATGCTGTTTACAGAGTACCAAGTTGCAGTGTGTGTATTCCTGCAACCTTCTCTGTTCCGTGTCCGTGATAAGCCCCGCCTGAGCTTGATGGATCTTGGATCGATGTCATCACATCTGGAGTGTTCTCAACCTCTTGGTCAGGAAGTCGGCGTCGTCCATCTCAATATCCGTCGCGGGCGCCGACTGGCATCAGCTCTGGCCAACATGCAGCGCCCCAAGCCTATTCGCCAGTAGTTTTGCTTCCAGGTCAGCGTCCGGGCAGCTCGCCCGATTTCTTGGATCCCACGGCACCGCTTATGGTGCCGCCTTCGTATGATTGCATCGACGTCCAGCTCCCGCCGCATTCGGTCCAGCGCCATGTGTACGTCGATGACATCGTTCAGCCGCTCGCCGTGGCCATCCTGATCAGGTTCGCCTCGACCCGAACCGCTGCGTCCAGGCGTGCCCTGATGGCTTCTAGGATCCCGAACAGTCCCTTCTCCGAGACGTTGGGCCGGACCTCGTCGACCATTATTTGCATGTTTAAGTCGGTAACATCCGCTTTCGAGTCTGAGTCGCAACGTCATCAATGTCGTGTCCGAGTTTGTCTTCCAAACTGACTTGATTCTCATTGGTTGTGGGCTTGTTTGCATGTTTAAGTCGGTAACATCCGCTTCCGAGTCTGAGTCGCAACGTCATCAATGTCGTGTCCGAGTTTGTCTTCCAAACTGACTTGATTCTTATTGGTTGTGGGCGTACGGACGTACCGCGTGGACGTTTTCATCGAACTTATTAAGGAGTAGAGAAAGAAAGAATATAAATCTAGAACAAACAAAAGGGACCCAAAACATGATGACTTGAGATAATGCACAACAACCTACATACATTTCCTTCCAACTGAATAGGAGTAAACCGTACTACACAGGAGTTGCACAAATCACTTCAATAAAAAAGGTTTAAGATACTGAAACTAATTAAGTTAAACACAATAAATGAGCTATTTTAACAATTTATTAGATAGTTGAAAGATTCCATTCATTTTACTAAGCATTTTAAGTCTCCAAGCCTTTGTAGTAAAATTACAGAAGTCTGATCATTTTAAAAGCAATACTCTCCGAATTTTAGAAAATGTTTAACTAACAAAAAAAAACAACTAGTAAAATCTTATTAGCATGTCCTACATCCAACGTTTTCTTCTGTGGATCTAATCATAACAAGGCTTAAAAGTTGATTTTGTATTTGTCTGACCTATATTTATTTTCCCATCTTTTCTCCTTTTCAGTGTACTAAGATTTGCATCAGTATTTAATTGTATAAGATGGCATATTACCAGTAGAGGAGGAACAAAATCTGTTAACGTATAGACTAAAGAAAAACAAATTATTTTCTTTTGTAAATAAACCGTATTATTGTTATGCAAATAGCGCTGAGACGGATAGTTTTCTATTGAAAATTAGCCAACCTCGCTGTCTGTGGGTTAGGGGGGGGGGACAAATGTGGACTTTCGGCTAAAAAAAAACAGATTTGGGCTTTATGTACAGCACGAGTAGCTTACTCCTTTTGTTTCACATTATAAGACGTTTTTTACTTTTAAACTTCACGTATGACCGTTCGTCTTATTCAAAAAAATTGTGTAAGTGTTATTAATTCCATTATGATTTATTTATCATTAAAGATATTTTGTAAATGATTTATTTATATATTTACACAAATTTTTTAAATAAGACGAGCGATCAAACATAATATCCGAAAGTCAAAAATGTCTTATAATTTGAAACGGATGGAGTAGCTACCTCTGTGGCTGCCAGTGGCCCCAGGGCCAAGGCTGACCTGGTCTTGACTGAGGTCAAGCCGTCAAGGAGCGCGCCGACGGGGCTTCCATCGTTGAAGCCAAGGTGATCAGGTCAGCGGTCAGGGCAAGGTTGCCGAAGAACCAGCGGCGACAACGCGCACGGGAAATGTAGTGCGAGGGGACCGGGCTGGAGCGGAGCCCTGAGCTTTACCTTGTTATTACTAAGCTCGGGTTCGTGTCGGTCGAAGCGGGGAGGAGTCGGAGAAGCTTGCCGGTGACGAGCACGTTCGGTGACGGAAGGAGGCGGAATATAGCGTCGCCGGGGGAAATGTGCGGCTACAAGATCTGCAGATTCACACCAATAACAAGTCAAGGGTGTGCGCTAGCGAGTTAGCTCATGTACAAATGACAGCTCAATGTGATCTCTTGGACACATATATCCAAACAAAGAGACATAAAACAACTTTAGTCATACAAAGGAGAAACTCTACATGTTGTCTTTTAATAAATATATATTATTAATGATTGTATGATATAAGACGTCTCTTCACATGTACAACACTTCTTAGAGTTGTCTCTTGCGTTGGAACACGTGACAAAGACCGTCTTTTGGTCAAGAGTCCACACAGCCGTCTCTTCAAAGGTTAAAGGGGCTATTTGCAAAAATACATTGTCACATCAGCTTAAGAGCCCACTCATTTATTAGCGTTGTACAGACGTCCATGACGGAACTACGGAGGGATTCATAAACTACAGGCACCGACTCTTTTGAGCCTTAGAAAAACCTGAGAAAAAAAAAGAGAACCTCTCAACCCACTTGTCAGTATTTCAAATTCACATTCTCTGAATTAAGGTCAAAATTCAGAGAGTGCACTGTATCTAGCATTAGGTCCATTCTCAACCATCAGATGAGATATAACGGACACAACGAAAGTGAAGAAAAGAATTGAATGATAGAACCTGTGTGTAGACGCCACAGTTTTACTACGGTGCAACTATATAGAACCAGTTCCCTCTAAGGCCATTCTCAATGGCTTTTCATTTGGCATTAATTAGTTGTCACATCAAAAAAATAGATGGCATGACAAGAAAATTCATATGAAAGAGAGTGAAATCCTTTTATCCTAGTGAAAGGCCTTGGACTCTATTTCCAAGTTAATGAAAGACAAATGAAAGTGCGCCGAGAGCCTTTCTTTTTATTGTCAACATTCCCAACCAACAACTAAGTGCCACCTAGTAACAATTTAATGTTTTGTCTTGCCTATGAAATTGTAAAAAGAAAATGTGCACTGAGGATAGTTCAATGACAATGTTCCTTTTTGATGTGTAGAAGGAAGAGGCTGTGATGAAGAAAATATCGCTGGTTGTCAAGGTAAAGCCAGACTCCATTGCTGCCTTGTGGCTCGTTGATGTGTAGAAGCAAGAGATGAGTCTGCCTATAAGCGGAGCTCTGCTTGTCTTTTTATTCGAAGTAGGATCTATGTACTCCCTCCGTCCCATTTTATTTGACGTCCTACCACTACCCAAATTTCCCAAATTACTTGACGTTCTCGTTTCCCGATGGAACTCTGCCTCACTCGCGACACGGGAAATGGGATCTTCTGTGGCTCCAACTCGCCCTCCCCGATCTACACCATTCTCCTCTCCTCTCCCCATCTCCTCCCATTCGGAATCAATGGTCGAGGGAAGGACGTTGATGCAGACTCGCGGAACAAGGCCGCCATCACCATTGCTGCGAGATCTGCTTTGGGCTTGCCAGGTAAGGAAAGAGGCTAGACATTGCGACCTCGAGAAAGGAGGTTGCTCGCAGGACCCCATCGAGGACGAGGATTTGGGGAAGCTGAACGCCATCGAGGACAAGGATTTGGGGCAGGATGTCGTGGCCGTCAACGTGGACTCCGCTATCGTCGTTGGCGCGAGGTCCACCAAGCACAAGGCCGCCACTGAATCGAGGATTCACAGAAGTAGGAGGCCTTCCTGCTCCTCGCTATCGCCTTGAGATTCACCTATCACCACAGCTAGCCGGAGATTGGAGAGAGAAGAGCGGTGCTAGCCTGCGATGGAGAGAGAAGGAATGGAGGGGATGGAGCAGAGAGAATGGATAGCGACGAATAAGTGGTGCTAGGAGCCTGGGAGCACCGCATCCTGAGGCCCATGTTCTCTGGCAGCTATAATAATTGAGTGCATCCTTGCATTGGTATTCGTGCCGAGATGTAAAACGTCAACTATTTCGGGACAGAGGGAGTAGGTTATAGTCAGAGGTTCAAAACTGAGTCTTGAGGATAGTACATAGCTGTATTGTATTGTTTCACAGAAATGTTTCTCTATGCTTACTCCTTCTATGATTGATTCTTTTTTATGCAAGATCACTTCCTACATTTCGCGAAGAACAAGCAGAAGGGCGGGCAGAGAAGCACGACGTGGTATCAATTCCCACATCATCCTGGTGGCATGGTTTCTACGGAAATACCGCAATAGCTGTGTGTTTGACAATGAACATCCTTGCCCAACGAGGATCGCCGATGAAATAAAAGTAGAGGCACGGCTGTGGGCAACAGCCGGTGCGCGGAGGCTGCGTCAACTTCTGTAGTTACCAGCAGATTAGTTTGTTTGGTTGTCCGATGTTTCACAGGCGCGCATGTAAACATTCCACAAACTTGCCACTTCGTGGCTTTGTACGGATTCATTTCTTCTCTTTAATACGAAGACGCGCAGTTCTCCTACGTGTTCGACAAAAAAAAACTTCCTACATTTCTATTTGAAATAGCAAGGATACCTCTGATATCTGAGCAGTAGCGTATGTGCTTTTGTAGGCATGGCATGACGATGTGTTTTGAATTTGGAGCTACATAATTAAATGGGTTTTCTGATTCCAGGGTTAAAAATTGATGTAAAGATCTTCCACTGTTTTAGGTCCTGTTTGCTTCGTGCCGTAACTCGCCACGCTACAGTTTTGGCGCGTTGTACTTTTTCTAGCTAGTGTTTGCTTCGTTGCCGAACCTGCGGCGTGCCGTAGCTACTCAGCCAGGCCGTAGTTCATTTTCGTCATCAAACAACGCCAAAACGGTGACGGTTGTTTTGCTCGCCACACTTCTGGCGTCGCCGCACTTCTGGCTTGGCAAGTTACGGCAACAAAGCAAACAGCCTCTTTAACGACCAAATTGGTAAAGAAAACTGCAACCTGCACTAACTTTCAATGATACTGAGCTTGCTGCCTGGATTAGAATAGCAAGGAGGAGAGCATCACCACTGGTGTTACAAGCTTTTCTCCTACTGCTATAAAAAAAACTTTTCTCCTTCTAGGTTCTAGCTAGGTGCATGTAGATGGACCAAAACCGTAATTATAGAATATATTAACATTATCTATATGAGGTTATTAATAGAAAAGTATGTGAATTATATATAGTATTTTTATCTATAGTTTTTTGAAACAATAATTTTTGCCTGTATGGCCTGCAGAAACATAGTGACCACAACTTCAAATTCACACACCCCACTTTATTTTATTTTCATCGGCAGGTCACATTAACCTTGGCCATTCCATAAAACAAGTACATAAATACATATCTAATTTCTCACATAGGGAAACAACAGGACAAACTCCATATATTGTTTCTTAGCTATATCATGTCTTATTCTGTATATTATGAAAAATCATTATTGCAGTAGAGCATATCAGTGTGGTTCTGGTGATGTATCATGTTGGGTTATAGCACTGTTTTTTTTTGTTTTTGCTCACGCCGAAGTGTTATCACGGGCAGTATACTATTGATAGAAGAAGAATTCTTTTTGTGAGATGTTATAGAATTTATAGAAACAAATACAATGCTAAAGCAAAAGGGAGAAACCCAAAAACATGGTGAGAATTGAGACCACCCACGAGCACAGACTATGCATATTTCCTTCCAATTGAAAAGAAATAAACCATTTACTAGATGGGAGTTGCACAAATCACTTCAAAAGGAAAGGTTTAAGATACTGGATTATTAGTAAAGTTAATAAAAAAGATAAAGTTAGATTTAATAGATATTTTTCAGGACTTTTCTTAAATATGACCATGTTAATGATTTATATTAGCTACTAGTAAACAGTTTTAATTCATTTTACGGAGCATGTTAAGTCTCCAGGCCTTGAACAATTTACAGATGTCTCATCACTAATACTCTCAAAATTCTTCGTAAATTTCAAGCTAAAAGAAAAAAATTAAAACAACTAAAGTCCTAACTAGCATGCCTTGAATGGAAAAGCTATCCTGTTTTCCCGGATGGATGTATATATGCTGCCACTGTGGTGAGCAATCTGCATTTCAAGCTGAACTGAGGGCAAAAAGGGTAGGAGAAAACTAGCCGGTTCAAGGGACTTAAAAAAATTATGAGGCCTTCTAGCTCCTCTATGTCCAAACATTCTAGATATGGCGGGATTACGAAGAAGACGTCAAATTTTGGCCCGAGATACGATGGATTTGGCGCATTTACCAAAAAGGCGTATTTCAAATTTTTGGAGGTTGGTATCACGTTTTTAGTAGGAAGCCGAAAATGGACAATAGAGATTTTGCGGTTACTCGACAGTGCTACCTTATATCTAGCAGATATGTAACTAGTGAATTGTCGGTATCCAGTACAATTAATCTTTTCTTGACTGGCAAAAAATTTGGCGTATTTTTATTGCGGTGATGAATCACTGCTATGTATGAGTTGGCTAGTACGTTTATTGGCCGCTACATTTAGCTTTTTTTATCACGGGATTACTTAGCGTCCCCCTAACATTCGTAAATGTAGAAGGATGCATGGTGCATAAGGAATAACTAGGCAGTTGGACCAGCCCACGCCGCATCTGTGAGGGGAAACATTGTACATTGGACCTTTTAGATTTTCTTCGCTGTTTCTTTCTCTTCTTTTTCACGGCACAAAACAATTTATGAATTTTCCACTGTTAGTAAGAGCTTGTTGTTCCACTGTTAGTTGTAGTACCTGAATTAAAATCCCTGTAGTTGTGGCCATTTTTCAAGTTCTCTTGAATTGTTAAGTTTAATTTTAAAAGAAATTCTGGAAATTTGACCTGATTGAGCTACCTTTGTTTGAATAATTTGATATGAATTCAATTTCAATTCAAAATGAAGTGCAAACTAGTTGAGGAACTTGGTGTGCAATGCGTGATGTATGCCGAAGCTCTTGTTACGCATATGCAAATGCAATGCACTCGGTGACAGGGGATGTCATGCATGGGTCCTTGCTTGAACTATTTGCACACACGTTAATTGTCCAACTCATTTAAATCATTCTTCTGGAATTTATGCCGTTCTCTGTCCCAAGAATTATTATATTCTGGCATCGATGTTACGGTAAGGATTGAACCATGACTCATCGTACTTATCAGTATTGGCTGATAGTTTACTTCTGGACGATCCCTAACTACTCGGTGTGTGTGTGTGTGTGGATGGATCGTCCTGAAGCTTGGCATATCTAGCCGTGCCTGTGCGGACGGAGCGCGTGAAGCTTGGCATATCTATTAGCTATGCGGACGGAGCGCGTGGCTGAAAGCCATTTTTCCGTGTGAGTATCTTGGGAAAACAAGGAGTTGGTCACCGGAGATTCGTGTAAGGAAAGAACATGAAAAGGGACAGTGGTCACCAACTGAATTTCAGAATCCAAGGCCGGCCTCTAGTGAGAAAAAAAGCAACTTTTCCCGAAACAGGGCCTGATAAAACGTCATTGCCAGCGGAAGTTGGTAAAAAAGGTCCCAATGTGCTGCATAAGCCACTGATACTCACGAGATTAGCCAAGACGAGACATATTTGGTGCGGTGTAGAACTAGGCTACATCTGCCGTCCGGGCAAAGACTAGAGGCTAGTTTGCACGTCACTACTTGCACTGGATTTGGATCACGTTCACGCACAACGCGAAGCGCTCCACTGCGTATGTAGAGGGTCCCACCCAGAGGCGAGTAATTACCGTGGGCGCGCGAGACCAAATTGACCCACCAGGAGAAACAAAAAGCGCGCGGCCCTGGCGGCATGTATTCCGCGCGCCATGCATGCATGCCAGAGGACTCCTAGTTGACCGGCCGCGTGCACCATGTTGAGAGCAGTGAGGCCCACAAACTCTGCCGGCGCTCCGCCCGGTCTTGCCCGTACGACAAGGTAAGGTAGTATCCTCTTCGATGAAGGAATTCTTTCTTTTTTATTAAAAAAAGAAAGGACCTCGTGCCGGTTCGGTGCTACCACGCATACCATGTCACAAATAACAGCTAAGCAAGTATTAACTCTAAAATAAAATTTGCAAGAGAGAAAAAATTAAAGGAGAGAAAACAACTCAGCAAAGATTATTCATACTAAGCAAAGAGAGAGTTTTAATTTCTCAAACAGTACAGTACAGAGTACAGACACTGACACGACCACATATGGAAATTAAAGGGAACCTGCAAATTGTTCAAAAGCAACAAACAACAAGGAAATTAAAGAGGGAAATGAAGGGAAATAAAAGGTACAACCGCGCGCACGGACCATACGCGCGGCTTTGCTGTCCTTGATGGTACAACAGACAAGCAACACATACAACAGGGGAACAGAAACGGACGCGCCGGCCGGCCTTTGGTCTGGGCACGACGACGTCGGCTCGAGCTTGATGCATGAATTGTACGGTCACATGAACCTGGCCAGGTCCAGGGTCACCTCGTCCAGGGACGGCATCTGAAACTCCCTGGACGCCATCTGGGCCACGTCGTCGTCACGGCCGTAGTACTGCTGATGACCACCTGCATTGTTACCCTGCTGCCACATGAAGTTATTGTTGTCCAGCACGGGGAAGCCCATGCCCATCATCAGGTTGCTGGCGTAAGAAGAAGAAGCCTGCTGCTGCTGCGGCGGCGCGCTGCTGCTGCTGCTGCTGCTGGGCGTGATCCATCATCATCACCGCCTGCGGATTATTCATCGGCGGCGCGGTCCAGCGGTAGGCGTTCAGGTCCAGCACGTTGGACTGGGGCAGCAGCGGAGGAGTGGCGGAGGAAGAGCTGCCACCGCCGGAGTTGAGGTACATGGTCCCCATCCCTGAGGCCGGGTCAAAAATGCCCGTCACCGCCGCCGGCGGCGGCATCGCGGCGGGCGGCGGGCTGACCACCTCGCCGTCTCCGCCGTACCCCACGCTGTTGTAGGACGGCGGAGAGACCGGCGGGGCCGCCGGCGGCGCGGCGAGGTCGGCGTCGTCGGGGTACACGGTGCGGATGTAGGTTTCCAGCAGGGAGAACTGCTGCTGCTGCTGCTGCTGCAGCTGGCGGTTCTGGTTCCTCCTCTTCCTGAGGCGGCGCTTGGCCTTGAGGCTCCTCCTGGTGGCGTTCCAGTGGTTCTTCACGGCGTTCTCCGACCGCCCCGGGATCAGCTTGGCGATCACCGACCAACGGTTCCCGTACACCTTGTGCGCTTCGATCAGCAGCTCGTCGTCTCCCAGGGTCCACAGGCACTTCTGTTTGTTTGGCGTCACCAGGAGTACGTGATCAGTACCGTTCAAAAAAAGCACATAAAACAAACGACCACGCTCATGAATGTGAACTATCTATCATCTACTAGAGTCGTACTCGCTCCATCTGCATGTACTTGAGATGGATACTCCAGCTTTTAATTAATTTCCATGGTAAAATAAACAACAGCGAAAAAAGGAAGAATCTCATGCAACACTCCACTGCACACAGTGTGGCGGCCGGCCGGCCGGCGACTACCCAGCACTAGCTAGTGCATCGAACTTCACATGCAGACGCAGTGTGTGGCGCGCGTGACGACGTGCGTAACAACCAAAAACAAAACAAAACAAAAAAAAAAGATCCCTTTCTCTCCTCTCTCTCCTCGCGTAATTAACTTTGATGAAGAACGATTTAGTGGTGAGAGTAAAGACATGCATCACGTAATGCTCCACTAATTCCATACTACGGAGTTAACGCCCCACTTTCCACGAGGTTGGACCAAAACTTGAGCACCATATTTCTACGTACAAATAAATCCAAGAAATTCCTCTCTCTACTCTACGACTCCGGCCGCCCCCAAACAGAAAAGGGATTCATGTATAAACAATAAACTAGCCACGACAGATTACAATCTAGCACAAGCATCAATCAAAAGAACACTCTCTCTATATATGTAATAATAGAGGAAACGCAGAGATATGGATCGATCCGTACCTTGATGTCCGGGCGCAGGTGGTTCGTCCAGCGCTCGCGGCACTGCTTGCCGATCCGGCCGGGGAGGAATTTCGCTATCACCGACCACTTCCGCTCCCCGTGCTCTTTCACCATGTGCCTCAGCACTCTGCACTCGTAGACGACATCATCGATCGATCAGTAGCGGATCGGCAAAAACAAAATAAAAATTCCAAAGCGACTTACATGTCCTCGTCCGGGGTCCAGGGGCCCTTGTGCACCTGCGGCGGCTTCTCGCCGTTGCCGTTGCCGTTGCCGCCGCCCGCTTGGGGCTGCGCGGCCATCATCATCATCCCGCTCCACAGGTTCTGGGGCGCGTTGGCGCCGTAGGTGGTGGCGGGCGCGGCGGACCTTCCGGGCAGGAAGAACCCGGCGGACGGCGCCATGCCAAGCCCGGCCAGGAAGGCGCTCATGCTTGGGTGGTGCATCATGCCGGCGGCCGGGATCCCCTGCTGATGCCCGAAGCCGGCCGGCACGTCAGCGAAACGGACCGAGCCCTGCGCCTCCATTGCAAGCCGCGCTCGAGGTGCTTCCTCCGATCGAGCAAAAGGGGCAAGAACCAGGAGAAGATGTGTCGCGCAGCTTCAAAGTGTGTGAGAGCTCTGGCTTCCACCCCCGGGATATATAGAGGCCACGCGCCGCATCGGCCGTCCCCATCGTCAGACGTCACTCGCATCCAACGGCCTAGATCTATCGTTGCCAGCCCCTGACTTCCCAACTCTCCCTATTTCCATTCGCTGCCCCCACCTATCCCTTCTGGCTCACGTACACCACGCTCATCCTTGCGACGTCTCACAAGGCAAGATGACGTCTGGCCCATCTGTCAGTAATGTGGCTACAAAACAGTTTTCCTGTTTTCCCGGGTGGATGTATGTGCCGCCGGTCTGCTGGTGAGCAATCTGCATTTTCAACTTTGAACTGAGGGCAAAAATGGTAGGAAAAAACTAGCCTGTTCAAGGGGCTTCAACAAATTCATCAGGAATCCTAGCTCCTCTCCCTGTCCAAACATGCTAGATTTGGCAGGGTTTTACGAAGAAGGCGTAAAAGTTTGGCCCGAGATACGTTGGATTTGGCGCACTTACCAAAAGGCGCATTTCAAACTTAGGCGCTGGTATCACGTTTTTGGCGGGGAGCCGAAACCGGACAATAGAGATTTTGCGGTTACTCGGACAGCACTACCGTATTCTACTACATGCGTAACCGGCGAACTGTCAGTATCCAAGTACAATTAATCTCTTCTTGCCTAGCAAAAAATTTTGGCGTATGTTTATTGCGGTGAAATGAATCACTGCCTATGCATGAGTTGGCTAGTACGATTAGTGGCCGCCAATTTAGTTTTCGGTCAAGAGATTACATAGCGACCCCCTAGAACTCCTAAATGCAGAAGGATACTGCTATACTGGTGTGGAAGGACGGTGTATAAGTAATAACTAGGTAGTTCGACGGTCTCACGCCGGGCCTATGAGGGGGAAACAATGTCTATTCGGAAATTTGAAAACTACCCTCATTTCGGAGTCCAATTCTAATTTTGGACCTCCTCTTGAGACTTTGCAAAGTTGAGCCTACTTTCACCCAAGTTATGCATTGCCTCCATTTTGATGGCAAAACTGTAGTTTTTCTCATCAAAATAGGAGTAACCGTGGAACAATTTAGGTAAAAGTAGGTACAATTTTGCAATCTCGATAGAGGTCCCAAATCCCCAAATCATCGGAATTGTTTGATGTCTAATGGACCGTTGGGGCATGCTCTTGTGTACGACGATTCATGGTTGTGATTTGAGAATGACACAAACACCACGGACTGGCACCAAAAAGACAAGCATCCTACCGAAAGCCGTAGAAAATAACATTTTTGTCTTCCCATGGAAAGGTTGCACTGGTAATGTGTGTCCCAATAGAAGAAGATTATGTATGAGTTGGCTAGTATGATTATCGGCCGTCAAAGTTAGTTTTCGATCACGGGATTACTTAGAGACCCCTAACACTTGTAAATGTAGAAGGATACTGCTATATTGGTGTGGAAGGATCGTGCACAAGGAATAACTTAGCAGTTTGGCGCGCTCACGCCATGCCTGTGAGGGGAAATAATGTCTATTCGGGAATTTGAAAACTATCCTCATTTCCAAGTTCAATTCTGATTTTGGTCCAATTTTGCAGTCTTAAAAGAGGTTCCAAATCATTAGAATTAAGGTTGAATGTAAGGATAGTCATGTAATTGTTCGATGTTGAATGGACCGTTGGACATACTCTTGTGTACAATTCAGGATTGTGAATTAAGAATGACACAAAAAAAACAAGCATTTAAAAAGCAGAAAAATAACATTTCTGACTTTCCATGGTAAGGTTGCACGGGTAACGTGTGTTCCAAATGAATAAGATTATCAAAAAGAGGACCACTAACGACCAAGAACACGAGCCCGTAGACCTAGACCGAAAGGATGGTGTCTCGAAAGTTGCCTAGCGGGGGTGGGGGAGGTGAATAGGCAATATATCTAAAACCTAAAAATCACAATACTTAAATAAATTTATTAGCACGGCCCAAGACGGAACTTCCTAAGGCTCGTCACAATCTTGGGAGCTCTATGGTGACACCTAGCCAATCTAGGAGAACGAATCTCCAAGAGTAATAAGTGAAGTCGAGATTGCTTGGAAGGGGAAGATGTGCTCTAGGTTGGGGTGATGCTCTCAAGCTTGGATTCCAGTTGGGGATTCTCACAAATGGCCTTGGATCTCAAGGGGAGTGGACATGAGTGAGAGGATGAGCTTGAGTGAGATTAGAGAGTTCAAAAAGCACCGACACTTTTGCTCACGAGATGGAGAAGGCCTTATATAGTGAAGGTCCAAATAGAACCATTACTCCATCACCCCTATGGAATTTGGTAGCAACTTGTCGGATCGAACTACCGTCCGAGCTGGGACTTCTATCCCCAACATCGTGGAATTGACGGAACTTCCATCCTACATGACGGAACATCCGTCATGGGTGATAGCGCAGCTCAGTTCCCACAACAGAACTTCGTTGGCAACGAAACTTCCATCCCAAACTCTCTGGAATTGACGGAACTTTTGTTCCTCCAAACGGAACTTCTGTCACATATGGTAGAGATTGGTTTGGTTGGCTTTTTGGACTTGGCTTTTCTTGGCAATTTGGTTTCTAAGCTAATTTTGGTTTCCTAGAGCACATTCTTTCCTGCATGTAAGATCGTTTCACCCGTTGACGTCAAAAGTCGCCAACACACCGCTGTCCGGAGAGTCCACCGAAACCCCGGCCGATGCAGGTCCCGTGCTCCCAACGGACCGGCTCAGCTCGCCGATTCTCATGTGCGCTGGTGCGTGCGGATGGTTTTCCTGCAAACCAACAAAGACAATAAAAGGTGTAAAATTCCAGGTCATCGGCCCGGATAGATCGATGTGCAGCCGTGGCCGATTCTCGCGTAAGATAGACAAAATCGGCCATCGATCGGGAGCAGCACGGCCCATCCATTTATGTATTAAATGCCAGGCAAACGAATCTGCGATACAAACGATACTGAAATCGGCCGACGCTATAATCATGCGATCGGTGGCTAGCAGCCGATTCCGTCGGTAAACGATCACATCATTAAGACTTTGCAGGGATGCATTATCGGATAAAATGTAAACAAGGTAATTATTAATAGGATGTGATTAATTTGATAGCAAGAAGATGGTTTAATCATCGATTAGATCAATGAATCGGCCGATCAGGCATCCGACCGATTTTGCCATTGATTATAGTAGTGAATTATTTAGATCTATCTAAATGTATAATGATGATCAATAAAATCATACTAATAACTCGGGTTCAAAAAGCAGCTTTAACAGATTTGGTACTAATTGAACATAAAACAGCTAATGAACGTGATAAGCAATCGGCTAAACACTCCGAAAGAACAAGAAGACAAATACAACCACACAGATCCCAAATCGACCGATCGCTCCAACAGACAAGTCAACCGATGGCACGCGATCGGACCAGGTCTAACGGCCGCGCACGCTCGGCCGATTCAGGACAAGCACAATCATAAACGCCTTAACTATGAAAGTAAATCTACATCCTAGCCAATCGGCTGTATGCGCCTAGGACAAGTCAACTATCGCAAAGGCAAACACAGGACACGTCAATCGAATCCGCACAGTCGAATCAGCCAAGATGTAAAAGAACTTTTATAGCGGTTATCGTGACTCGAACGACCAAATCTGGACCAATCGGCGTTGTGAGCAAAGACTAGAACGGGAGGCAGGACAAGTCAAACTACCTCCACCACGAGCCCGACCAGGTCGACTTGACTCATCCCGGCCGATACTCACTACGACGATTAGGGACAGATTTGGTCGCCGGATAACTAGCAATTAAGCCATCTAATTACGAACAATGCGCCGAGAACTAGACAACATAATTACCTTATCAAGCCAACGTGTCGTCGACCGGAGCCCCGAAGATCCCCGCGCGAAAACAAGTAAAACTTGACAGAAAATTAGGGTTTGGCGATGCGCCGAAAATTGTATTGGATGTGAATCGAGTTTACATGTTACATCCGAGTAGGTATTTATACTCGGCACAAAGAATCCTACTCGGACCCTCTTCGGGCCGATTTCCTAACCGACTAGGATCTCTTTCCAAAATTAAACTATTATTTCTAATTTTACAACGTGGGCCAGGCCCGTCAATGTTATGCTCTTCCGTTGGCGTTCGCGCACGATTCCCGGGAGGGACGCGCCTTTACTCTCCCAAGCGGCCGTCGGCCTTCTCGCCCACCGGCCCTCTTTTGACCTATAGTCGCCGACAATGGGTCCCTTGGTCAAAAACCGGCGTCAACACATGTCCCCCAGTCCGGGGTATGCAACGCATGCGTCGGACTGATTTATCCTCTTTTATCGCGCCGGTTTTATCGCCCGTCACTTCTCCATAAAACCCAGGGCCACCCCCGGTCATTCCCATCCGTTTCCTCTCCTTGGCTTTCGTCTTCATCCATCCTAGCGACCTTTGCCTCCTCGAGCCCTTTCAACCTTTCACCGCGCCGCCGCCGTCCTTTCTCCTCCGGCGACCATGAATCCTCGTCGTAGCCGCTGCTGCGGCTGCCGCCGCCGACCGCGTCTGTCGCTACCACCAACGCCGTTCCGGAGGTAATGTACATTCGAGCATCTCTCTTTTCTACCTTTGCAATTTTCTTCATGTTCTTGTTCTTGTTCATTTTCACGATCTATTTCCTTTCCGTTCCGTTTCTCATTTTAGCCCTATTCCTTGTTTTTAGGAGATCCGGAACCAAGTCGCCATCCCATCCAATATCCCCACTCACTTCCTTTTGGGCCCCATGGGTGATCCCGACCCCACGGATCTCATCTCGTGCCGAAACGAACCGGGTCCCGTTTCGGCAACAGCCTCCTTTACCGACCGAGTGGGCCAATAGTTTTAGGTCATGGCCGACTCCTGTCGCCGGATGGCGCGATTGGTATAACCGAGTATCGGCCGTCCATCAGCAAGGTTGGGCCAATATCGGCATTGCCCACGCCATCAAACTCTCTTTGGCCGATCACCACAAGAACGAACCGTTGTCGGTGGCAGCTTCTTACCTCCGGTCGATGCCTTGAACTCGTTTCATGTTCGGCCACGGCCCGGCTACCATGACCCTCCCGGACACTGGTCATGTTGGCCGATTTGAATATCACAGACGGAGGCCACCCCGTACGCCATCCGCATTAAGTCCTCCCATCGGATCAACCCTAAGGACACCAGGGGTTGGAAGAACTACATCCAGACCTACAACAAAGGGCACGGCTCGGTCGATCGCCGCGAGCACGTTGCCTTCCTCAACATGTGGCTTGACCACTTTTTCTTCTCGTGGGGTCGCTGTAAGCCCCACAAACAACTTCCCGCCGATGGCCGATGTATCGCCGACAGCCCATGCCCTCCCTATGGGCAAGTATCTTCCGGGATCGGCCTACCTCCTCCTTCACCAGTGTCTCGGTGGAGTTGCGCTCCGGCCGATCGCTCAAGAACCCGGGAGGCCCTTGGTGGTTCATCCAAATGTGGTTGTCCCTTCATACCACCAAGGCCATCGATCCGGACCTCGGTGTCCTCACCTTCCCCGGCAATCATGCCGAATCGGCCACACCCCGATCCAGCCGATGTATCTCTTTCTGGGAAGCGTTGTCCATGGCACCGGGGCGGCCATGTCGGATGACACCTTGGCATATTGGTTCGCCGCCCTCTACAAGGGCCTCAACAACGAAAGTACGGATTGGTACCCGTACATTGATTTCTTCGAGAAGGGGTATGACACTCCTTTCCCGATCGACCCCACCTTCCCGACGGCCGACGCGGAAGCGGTCAAGATCTTTACCACCTGCCTCCGCCCTCGTCCGCCGCCGACGGGACTCATTGCCGGAGCAAGGCTTTCGCTCCTATGAGTTCTACCACCCGTCGGTGGCGGCCCGCCAACTCGGTTTCGCCGCTGCTCCCCAGCCTCTTCTATGTGGGGCAAATAAAGGCGCGATCTATCGTCGACAACGCCATCCAAGTGGAATTGGCTCGTCGGTCGCACCGCCGATGTCGTCACCGGCGACTTAACCGGATTTTCCCGGCGCCTCGGAGTACCCGCCTTTTCGACCGCTGGTGGGGCGAATGGAACCGGCACCTCCGCAGCTCGAACACCGCCTCCTTCTTCTCCGGCTTAGTCCCGACTGAAGCTTTCGCCGAGGTACGTGCAGCCGATTTATTTTTATAAGGCCGATTTTGTTGACGAAATCGGCCGCTCCAAATGCTCACCCTTGTATATTCTTTTTAGTCTGACACGGAGGAGCCGCCGACCCGTAGTATCGTTGGCCGGCCAATTGCATACTTGATGCCGAGCCCAATTGCTCCAAATATCGGCTTCACCGATCGCACTCCCGCCCAAGCTCTTGCGGCGATGAGTCGAGGGGCACCAGCTGCCCGCAAGGCCAAGACAAAACGGCCGCCCCAAGCAAGAGGAAGGCCAATGTGCCAACCGCAGGGCCGATTCAAGCCCCAAAGCGACACCGCGCGCCGGTGAAGCAGCCCGTGCGCCCGTCCGACCCGGATTATTTCGATGAACCATCTCCGCCGCGTCAGGTTATTATCGCATGATTGCCGATCCCTTTTTTCACTTTTTCATGCTGCCTAACTATGAGTTCTTAGCAGGAATCGGCGGTTCTTCCTCCTCGGGCCCGCACTCCAACACCGATAGGCCGATTCGCCCGTCGACTCCTCCACGGGCCAGGACGCCGACACCCGAAAGGCCGATTCAAACGGCTCCGGATCCCGAAGTCACACCAAGCCAGGCCGATCCAAATCCCACGGAGAGCCCAACTCGCTTGGATCGGCTCGCGTCTTCCGAAATCGCCGCCGATTTTGAACAAGGCACCATTGTCGTCGAAGAACCGGCCGGCCAGGAACCGCCCGCAGCCTTCTCCCCGTAAATACCGCTGCCGATGAGCCCGCCGATGAGCCCGCCAAAACGAACAAGCTGGACATATGCCCGATGCCGCCTCCGAGGATGTCGCCGGAGAAGGAGGATCGGCCGGCCGAGAGCTGATCGGAACACATGAACCCGTGGGTTCCATGGCGCAGCCGATAGACGTCCAGCCCGCTTCGCATCGACGCTTCACGGGTTTGTTTTTACTATCTTCCTTTTGATTCGCCGCTGTTCATTAACTTCACTTTATTTCTCTTGGTATTTCGTGCGCTCGCCTTCCTCGTCCCGCGCCGATTTTGGTATCGCCTTCGGTTTTACCACCATGGCCGAAATCGCGCGCAGGCTTGAGGCCTCTTCTGTTGATCGCTTGGTGGCCGACGCACAACCCATAAGGGCCCGGTACTTGGAGGTCCTGGACCGAGCTCCCGGAGGATGTTCGCGATGCTCCGCATCGTGTGGCATACATGGAGTATCGGCAAATGGACTTCACTCGTGCCCAGCCGGCGTTCGGCTCGCCACGCGGAGCAGCAGCAAGCCGCGTTACTTGCCGAAGAACTCTATCAAGCGCTCCGAGGAGGAGGTCCACAAGACCCAGGAGATGCAAGAGCAACTCTCAAATCGGCAGGATGAACCGCAAGCAATCAACCAAGAGATTGCCGATTTGAGAGCATCGCCGGCTCTCAAGGAGGAGGCGGCGGCGGCCTTGGAAGCCACTATTGCACAGCTTGTCGGCTGACGTGGCGGCTCAGCAGAAGATCGACGGACGAAGCCATTCAAACGGCCGAGAAGATGGCCACCGCGGCGCACGCCGATGTCGGCCCCATCGAAGATGACCTATCTGGTCATGGCCAACCTCGACTCCACGCCGGCCCGCGCACTATCCGCCGTCCAAGACTTCTCGTCCCGCGCCGAGGCCGTTGATTATGCTTAGGTGTAATAGGACCTTGAACAAAGTTTTGGTTATAAATATTTTTTTTTTTTTTTGCACTAAGGGCGATATACAATCATATCGGCCATCCGAAGGCGATGTTCAAACATCGGCTAATTTATCGGTGACTTCTATCTTTCTTACTTTCATATATTTTTGGCTAAAGGCGATACTCTCGCGATCGGCCATCTTAAGGCGATGTGCATCGACATCGGCTCGTAGTCTCTTTTAGGCCGAACACTATGAGTTAATCCAAATACTAGGATAATACCGCTTCAAATACTTTCCATTAAGTGCTCGGCCGAATTCTTCCCCTTCTAACTCTTTCAAAATATATGCATTACCCGGTGCCGATCGGCTAATCAAATAAGGTCCTTCCCAATTAGGCGACCATTTACCAAACCGATTGTCCTTCACACCGATCGGCATCCTAAGCTTCCGCACCAAATCGCCCTCTTTAAACCGTTTATGCACAACCTTCTTATCATAATGGCGGGCGACCCTTGCTTTATTCTCGCTCTATTTTCTCCAATGCATCCAGCCGATTTTGTACTACATCTTCTAATTCATCCATCATCAATCCGTAGTACCGATTGGCCGAAAGCTTTTGTTGCAACTCAATCCTTCCGGAGCCGATAGTCTGTCTCCCATGGCAGCACGGCTTCGTGCCCATATACCAGCTGATACGGCGCAACTTGCATAGCTCCATGCCGTGACATACGATAAGCCCACAAAGCGTCCATCAATTTCATGTGCCACTTACGAGGATACTCTTGTATTTTCCGCTTGATTAACTTGATCGGACTCTTATTCGCCGCTTCACCTTGTCCATTGGCTTGGGCATAATACGGCGATGAATTAATCAACTTAATTCCCATCTCATCAAGTAAAAGATTGAAATTCGTCCGACGTGAATACTCGATCCTTGATCTGTTGTGATTGTCTCTAGAATCCCAAACCTATAAATAATATGCTCTTTAATAAACGTTATCACGTCGGCCGTCGAAACTTTACGATAGGGCGCTGCTTCAACCCATTTTGTGAAGTAATCTGTAGCTACCAATATGTACCGATGCCCTTTGCTCGATGCTGGATTTATCCGGCCGATCATATCCATGGCCCAACCTCTCGAATGGCCAAGGTTTGATTACCGGATTCATAGCCGATGCGGGCGCCTCCGTATAGGCCCGAATTTCTCGCAGTCTTGGCAACTCTTGTAATATTTGAAACAATCGGCCAACATTGTCGGCCGACAATAACCAGCTCGCCTTAGCAGCCACTTCATTTTATGGGCCGATTGATGCGTTCCACAAATCCCATCATGTACTTCGCTCATTACCACTTTGGCTTCTGTATCATCAATACATTTGAGAAGTACCCCATCAATTGTCTTGAAAAATAATTGATCATCCAACAAAGCACATACTTCAAGGCTTTATATCTTATCTTCTTATCTCGTAGGTTGGGATGGATTGCTCAAAAATTTCGAATTTCTCGTGCGCCAATCGGCCTTTTCAATATCAGCTATCTCCAAGCTATTTCTCGGCTAGCCGATATCCGGATGCTAGTTGAGCCAAGTTATTTGCTTCAAAGTTCTGCTCTCTTGGTATATGGCTGATTTTAACACACTTGAATCTTTCCATCAACTTCCGGCACTTTTCATAATACTGCAACAATATTTCATCTTTACACTCATACTCATCGGCAAGCTGACTTACGACCAATAAAGAATCGCCGAAAATTTCCACAAAATCAGCCCCGGCATCGATGAGTAACTCCAGTCCTTTTAATATCGCTTCATATTCGACTTGGTTGTTGGTGTGCGCCTCTACCGTAATAGAATATTCACGTATTGCCCCCGAGGCGACACAACAACCAAGCCGATTCCGCTTCCTTCCTTGCAAATTGAACCATCAAAGAATACCGCCCATGGCACCGGTTCAACGTAATCGGCCGAGTGCTCACCGTGCTGCACTATTAAATCGGCCAATACTTGTGCTTTTACCGCTTTGACCGATTCATAGCCTAGATCAAATTCCGCAATTGCCAACATCCATTTGCCCAACCGGCCTTTGGGGACCGGGGCCGATAGCATATATTTTACGACATCGGCCCGGCAAATCACAAGGCACTCTTCGGCCAACAGATAATGCCTTAGTTTTGTACATGAAAAATACAGTACGAGACATAACCTTTCCACCTCCGGATACCGTGTTTCGCATCAATCAATTTGCGGCCGAGATAAAATATAACCCGCTCTTTTCCCTCCTCGTTCTTGAGTCAACGCCGAGCCGATGCACCCGTCATCGGCCGATAAATATAACTTAAAGGGTGTGCCTCGACTTTGGCGGAACCATCACCGGTGGGGACACCAAATATTTCTTGATATCTTCTAAAGCCTTTTGATGGATCGGCTCCCACCGAAATTCTTGATTGGCTTTGAGCTTTAATAATGGCGTAAATACATCAAGTCGACTCGTATAAGTTTGAGATAAACCGCCTAATAAAATTTATCTTGCCGATCGTGGACTCGGAGCTTCGTCTTGTTCGTTGGCGGTTCCAGCTTTCGGATAGATTCAATACTTTTAGGGCCGACTTCAATTCCTCTTTCATGCACAATAAACCCCTGAAATTGCCCAGCCGAGACACCAAAAGCGCACTTGAGCGGGTTCATCTTTAGACCGTACTCGTCTTGTCCTCTTCAACACTTCTCCGAGATCAGCCACATGACTCTCGGCCGATTTTGATTTCACCATAACATCATCAATATAAATTTCCACCAATCGGCCGATCAAATCGTGATATATAAAATTCATGGCTCTCTCGATACGTGGCACCAGCATTTTTAAGCCGAAGGTCATAACAACCCACTCATATAATCCCAACGCCCCGGGCATCTCGAACGCTGTCTTCGATATATCTTCTTCGGCCATAAAAATTTGATTGTACCCAGCATTTCCATCCATAAAGCTCAAAATTTTGTTGCCGGCGGCTGCATCAACTAACAAATCGGCGTTTGGCATTGGGTACTCATCTTTCGGGGTTGCTTTATTCAAATTTCTGAAGTCAATGCAGACCCGCATCTTTCCATTTTTCTTTTCCACCGCACAATACCGGAAACCCACTCGCATATCGGCATGGCCTCGATAAAACCGGCTTCATACAACTTGATAATCTCTTCTTTGACGGCTTCATAATACCTAGGGTCAATTTTCCGAGCTCCCCGCTTATACGGCCGATATCCAGGTTTGGTGGGTAGCCGATGTTCAACGATCGATCGGCCGAGACCAGGCATCTCACTATAATCCCAAGCAAAACAATCTTTATATTCTTTCAATAAGGCCACTAACTCATCTCTTACTTTTTTACACACTTTCTTGCTAATATATGTCGGCCGAGGCTTGTCTCCATCCCCTATGTCCACTTCTTCTAACTCGTCGGCCGACACAAAACCGTGACCTAGTTTCCCATCTTCTCGCTTCGTTAATCGGCCGAATCATCATATCTTCAATCCGTGTATCGATCGGCCGATTATTCGCCAATTCTCCCGAGGGCCCATCGAGCAGCCGGGGGTACCCGACCCCCGGTCACAATAACTCCGTCGTCCGTAATGTTTATGGCCTCCGCATCCCAATATGTGCCCGATAAACAAGGCAAGCTCTCCGCACCGGCAAACTCGAAATCGGCGGTTGCAATGGTTACGTATTTATCGGCCCGCACGATTTCAACCTTGTTGCCGACCCATTGAGCCAAACACCGGTGCATGGTCGATGGGATGCAACAATTGGCATGAATCCAGCCTCTCCCCAACAAAGTTGTGTACGCACCTTTCCCGTCGATGATGAAAAAAGTAGTGGGTATGGTTTTGCTGCCCACAGTGATCTCCATTATTGCGGCCCCACGCACATCTTGGCTTCTCCCGCCGTAATCCTTGAGCGTCGATTAGCCTTCATCATTTCTTCCGGAGTTTTCCCAAGCTTGCGGTACGTGGTAATCGGCATGACATTAACCGCCGCTCCTCCATCCACCAACATCTTCCTCATCGGCGACCCGTTGATGTAGCCGCTAATATACAACGCCCCGAGATGCAAATGATCGTAGTTAATCGGCTTATCAAATACCGCCGATTCCGGCGTCCAAAGAATCTCTCGAAGTCTCCCCAATCGGTTCTTCTTCACCCGAATTTTCATCGGCCGATCCGACAATCCGGGCATCGTGGACATCATATTCACCGCAGCCTTCAGCTCGACCACCCGAGACTCGCACTTTCGGCCTCCATTCCTTCTTGGGCTTGGACTCATCATCTTGGTCATCTCTCGTAATGCCGTCCACCCCCGATTTCCCGACAACGCATTCTTTGAAGCCTCCTCTTTTGGGTTTTGCTCGAGCAAACCACCGGGGCACCACTGTCCTTCGTTCTCGGTTTGATCACCTCTCGAATCTTCATGGCATTGGTAATCAAACTCTTCTTCATCATTGATTGGCCCTAGCCGATCGTGAACGGAGGTTCTCTTTGGCACTACGTATCTTCGTTCATCATATCCGTGATCATAGCCGATCGCTTCTTCCGGGGGCCGATTGTTGAGATTCATAGTTGCAACCAATCGGCCGCCTCGGTAACTTGATGACCCGTCATCACGATACTCTTCTTGGCTAGTGCACTCGGACAGCTTCTCGATAGATGGAAGCTTCATGTTTCGGTCCCAAGAAGCATCGAAAGAAAGGACAATCCCAGCAGTGGGTCAAAATCTTCTCAGCGGACCACGCTTTGCTCGTACCGCCGACTTTGACCGATAGATTCCCGTTCACGTGCCGCCCGATCTCTTTCTTCCCTCTCCCTCTTCCTCTCATATCGGCGTATGAAACCAGCTGATCCACCGCCGATGGTATTTATGTACATCGTATTAGCCGGAAAGGGTGCCCATCAACTTTCATCTTCTTCTTTACATCACCGCTCGCAATACCCCACCGTCAACCGCCTTCCGGATCTCATCTCTCATAGCATAACAATCAACGGTGTTATGATGTGAATTTCCATGCCATTTGCACCACTTAGCCATTTTCTTCAATTCCTCCGCGTAGGAATTTTGTGATGAGGTGAAAGCTGGATTTTCTTTTCCCGCAAAGCACTGATCAAATATCTCGTCGGCCTTAGATAAATCAAAATCATATTTTCTCTCCTTAGGATTGACATGCGGAGAAAATATCGGCCGTTTATTATTAGTCCACTCAACTGCATTAATTCCCTCTTCATCATCTTCACCGTCGAAATCAGCATAAGCTACCCGATACCGCCGATTCCTCGGTGAGTCGGAGATTTTCTTCCCGGCCAACCGCTCTACGTGTCACCTGCGCCAGCCCATCAAACTCATGTGGGGTAAACTTTTCTTTGATGTTGGAGAATAGCCCCGCATAAGCGATCTCGGCCAACCGTTGCTCGTCAGGTTCGATTGTAGCATCGTCCCCTCGTAGTCCCGAACCTCTCGTATATAATCGGTCACCGATTCCCCCGATTTCTGTTTAACCGCCATTAAATCGGACAAACTAAGCTCGGTAATGCCCGTGAAGAAGTACGAGTGAAACCTTTTCTCCGGATCGGCCCAACTCTGAATAGAACCAGGTGACAACTAAGCAAACCATGAAAAGGCCGATCCGCACAACGACAAGTGGGAATAGCCTAACCCGCAATGCCTCCCGAGTAGATGCTTCACCAAGTCGTGCGTCATACCGGCCGATGTGCTCCATAGTTGATGTGTTATCTTGCCCGGAAAACTTGGAAAACTCAGGAATTTTATACTTATTGGGTAAAGCCACGGAATCCATCCAGTCAGTGGTAAGGTCGCCGATACAATGCACTTTTCTCCTTAGGCTTCAAATCGAACCGATCTTTCATCATATCGGCGATCTTAGCCATGAGGCTATTCATATCATTGGGTTCAGCAGCTTGCCGATCCGGTCCCCGTCATATAAGCCGTGTTGGGCTGCCCCCGCCGGGTGTATCAACCGGCCGTTTCCGTAAATCCCAGCGCGTAGCCGGAACAAGTTGTTTGCGGAGCGATTCCATAATTCATGGCCGATTGGATCGGCCGTCCAGCCATGAATCCCGTCCCCACCCGATGCAGCTGATCGTGGAATACCAGTATATCGGCCGTACTATAGTGGGTGAGTTCTCGATTCTACTCGGGCCGGTATTTGGTACGTAGAAGAAATTGGGCTGTCGTGCCATCCGCGGGACCGCCGCCACATTGGTCGCTGCCCCTAATTCAGAAATCGGTCGTTGTACATCTTGTTTGTCGCCTTCCTCCGTTACCGACTTCTTGGGGCCACCGTCATCCTCTTTGCCCGACCGGGTCGTACCGGTACTTGCATTTGCATTGTCCTTGCCAGTGCCATAGGTGAGGTGGCATTCCGTACAGTGGACCGGAACCCCGCCGGTGGTGTAGCATTCTCGGAGGCCAACTCCCCGAATTGGTCGTACAAGAGTACCAAAAGGCCGAGTGTACGCAGGTCCGTAATATCCTTCAATGAATAGCCCGCCATCAATCGTGTCCTTGATCAAATTCCCGATGGTGTTGGTCAACACGCCCGATTGATTGATTAGGGCCTCGATGAACGGACGAGTTGACCATATCACCGAGTTGGTTGGCATCCGCAGTCTCTCGGGCTTTGATTTGGTCTAGTTCTTCCGGATGCGTAATCCGAGGGATGTCTCCTTTTGTGGCCACTCGCCACGTGTCACCTTCAGTGGCTTGAAAGTACTTTTTCATTGCTTCGCCAGGTATTCTTGGTACTGCAGCTTTTGTTCTGTCGTCATCTTCCCCAGTGCCGAAACCTCGTTGTCATCGAAACTTCTCCATGCCCTTTGCCATCCGTCCTAAGAGGAACTGGAACAAAAATCGGTCGATTTTCAGCATCGACCATCGGTGTTCCGTCCTCCCGACAGCCTCGCATGTACGACATCCCGATCTTGGTTGCTTCGTCCCACCGGGCGTGCCAAAAAGTGTGTTGACGTCAAAAGTCGCCAACACACCGCCGTCCGGAGAGTCCACCGAAACCCCGGCCGATGCAGTGGTCCCGTGCTCCCAACGGACCGGCTCAGCTCGCCGATTCTCGTGTGCGCCGGTGCGTGCGATGGTTTTCCCGCAAACCAACAAAGACAATAAAAGGTGTAAAATTCCAGGTCATCGGCCCGTATAGACCGATGTGCAGCCGTGGCCGATTCTCGCGTAAGATAGACAAAATCGGCCATCGATCGGAGCAGCACGGCCCATCCATTTATGTATTAAATGCCAGTGCAAACGAATCGCGATACAAACGATACGAAATCGGCCGACGCTATAATCATGCGATCGGTGGCTAGCAGCCGATTCCGTCGGTAAACGATCACATCATTAAGACTTTGCAGGATGCATTATCGGATAAAATGTAAACAAGGTAATTATTAATGGGATGTGATTAATTTGATAGCAAGAAGATGGTTTAATCATCAATTAGATCAAGAATCGGCCGATCAGCATCCGGCCGATTTTGCCATTGATTATAGTAGTGAATTATTTAGATCTATCTAAATGTATAATGATGATCAATAAAATCATACTAATAACTCGGGTTCAAAAAGCAGCTTTAACAGATTTGGTACTAATTGAACATAAAACAGCTAATGAACGTGATAAGCAATCGGCTAAACACTCCGAAAGAACAAGAAGACAAATACAACCACACAGATCCCAAATCGACCAGCTGCTCCAACAGACAAGTCAACCGATGGCACGCGATCGGACTCAGGTCTAACGGCCGCGCACGCCCGGCCGATTCAGGACAAGCACAATCATAAACGCCTTAACTATGAAAGTAAATCTACATCCTAGCCAATCGGCCGTATGCGCCTAGGACAAGTCAACTATCGCAAAGGCAAACACAGGACACGTCAACCGAATCCGCATACTGAATCGGCCAAGATGTAAAAGAACTTTTATAGCGGTTATCGTGACTCGAACGACCAAATCTGGACCAATCGGCGTTGTGAGCAAAGACTAGAACGGGAGGCAGGACAAGTCAAACTACCTCCACCACGAGCCCGACCAGTGTCGACTTGACTCATCCCGCCGATACTCACTACGACGATTAGGGACAGATTTGGTCGCCGGATAACTAGCAATTAAGCCATCTAATTACGAACAATGCGCCGAGAACTAGACAACATAATTACCTTATCAAGCCAACGTGTCGTCGACCGGAGCCCCGAAGATCCCCGCGCGAAAACAGAGAAACTTGACAGTAAAATTAGGTTTGGCGATGCGCCGAAAATTGTATTGGATGTGAATCGAGTTTACATGTTACATCCGAGTAGGTATTTATACTCGGCACAAAGAATCCTACTCGGACCCTCTTCGGGCCGATTTCCTAACCGACTAAGATCTCTTTCCAAAATTAAACTATTATTCCTAATTTTACAACGTGGGCCAGGCCCATCAATGTTATGCTCATCTCGTTGGTGTTCGCGCACGATTCCCGGGAGGTACGCGCCTTTACTCTCCCAAGCGGCCGTCGGCCTTCTCGCTCACCAGCCTTCTTTTGACCTATAGTCGCCGACAATGGGTCCCTTGGTCAAAA